>KK113808.1:4898-49740 GCA_000611955.2 Stegodyphus mimosarum
ATAATAATAATAATAATTTTTATTAATTTAATGTATATGTTTATTTATATTTTAATTAGTGTTCTTTAATTTATTTATATTTTAATTAAATGATAGTCATTTTGTGCATTACGCGTTTGTAGCATTTTGCAATCCATTTCAGTACAAGTAAACCTGCATGGAAATAAGTTAAATATTTGACACTAAGTATTTGCAACCATTTTTAATGTTTGCCTTATAAATTCGCAGGTGACTTTTATAATGGATAATTTAGAGGGAAAAGAAAATTAATGTAATTTCTTGCATATTTTATTTATTTTATACGTGCAAATGTTCATCCTTGGAAAGGGTATATGCAAGCTGAACATATAAAAGCTTGCATAGTATACATACTTTTTAGCGATCAGGTAATTTCATATATGTCCTTTTTTACCAACTTCAAAGATTCACAAAATTTTCCTGCATTTTCGTGGAAATTTTTCTAATTTACGAGAAAAATTATTTACATGTTTCATATACAAATTTGCCCTGTAAAAACAAATTTCTGTGCACGTTTGTTCCACTACTTTTGGGAAAATTCCGATCGTGATTTTAGCTAATAAGCACTTGGAAACAATTTCGCACCTAATCTTCGTCATAATTAAGCACTTTTGTTCCATAAAAATTCTAGCATAAACGTAATTCGGCCAGCAGATTGTTGGAAAAAATGTTGAGTTAAAAAAAAAAACCTTTACTTCGTGAAAACAAAATGGCGTCCCCCCAAAAAAACTGGCAGGTTGCTGTAGCAAGGTTGCTCGCCAAATTTTCGCCAAAAAACCGCCAAGTTACCATAATCTGAAGATTAACCTACAATTTAATTTTACGTTTTGTTTTTGAAAAATGATTTTATTATCTATGATTATTTAAATAATTTTAATTCTATGCGTGATGTTATCAGCTCCCTGATTGGCTACAGAATATTTGTGCATTAGATAATTGCTAAATTGTGCATTCCATCGTACTAAAAAAAATGGCAAAAAAATAACGAGTGATACTATCAAGAATTGCTGAGATATTTATTGCCACATATGTTTCAAGTTAAATAATTATATCCTATAAAATTTCTTTTAAATATTTAAATTTAAGTAATATTTCAATTCTTTTAAACTTTGGTATGATATTTTTACTATACAATTTAAGTAATATTTTAATCCAATTAAACGTTGGCGCAATGTTTTCTGGTGTTTTTATTCTATTTCTATGGTATATGTAAATAATAATGTAAATAATATTTTAACCTTAGTTTAGTATTTTGTACTCGTAGTAAATGTATTTATTTACATTTGCCTGCCATCGTGAAAAACGACGTTTTCAATAAAAAATTAATCCAATATTCTCAATGATATTTATTTTTTTAAGTTTCGAATACTTTACTTTACGTAAAATGCGTAAAAATAGCGTTTTTCAAGATGGCTGACGATTGTGAAACCGCGCCAACAACTGCGGCAACGTAAATCGTGAAAAATCCGTGTTACCGTCTACCAAAGTAGCACCATCAAATATTTGATTGATTCTATAAAAGATTTAAAACTTCATGCAAAAAAAAAACCGCATTCGTCTTCACCTTCACATGAAGATAATGAAATCAGGAATTCTAATGATGTTAGTCATCATATCAATTCTAAGAGGTATATGAGTTAAGCAACTTCTTCTATTAGTTGTCAAACAAGAAAATTCTATGACGACGCAGCTCTATCACCAATCCGCTCTAATTATGGAAATGAAAACAGTTCACATAACATATCTTCACACAATCAAAGAATTTCAACATCAAGTCAAAGGATTTCTCTGAAACAAAATTATATCCATGATGCAAACAATTTTCCACTCATAGGTTACAACAGCATGCAGAATGTACCACCAAATAAAGAAGCTGATATTTATTATCAAAATACCAGGAACGCATATTTGTCTCTTATATCTCACGACCAAATACAAAATGAAGAATCCAGATCAAATGCAGAAGTAATCAAAATAAAAAAGTTACAACTAAAAGACAGCCACCAACTTTTCTTATTATCCCAAAGGCTCGAATGACGAATCGTGAATTAGAAGATAATTAGAAAAATACTATCCAGTTTCCGAAATTGGTGTAGAAAATAAAAAAAAAATCCACATATCCTAAACGGTGGTATCTCGGTTTCAAGAAACACCAAAGAAGAAATACTCAAGATTAACTCCATATTAGAAAACAATGAAAAAAATCAATAATGTAGTTTCTATCAAAATACTATCCAAAAGAAAACCTGAATGCACAATACACAATTTACCAATTAATTCCCCAAAACAACATAATTAAAAATGTTGACAATACTATTTAAAAGTATATATATATCCACTAAGGACAAGTGCTTCACAAGGAAAGACGACAAAAAAATAGTAGGAAGATTACTACAATACTGATATAAATATATTTATTCTACAAAATAAACTTATGAAATCTATTACATGAACTAAAACTGAATTATAACTTATCATATAAACCTATTATGCCAACTTTTTAAGTATTTTACTTTATGCTATCAAGTGAAACATTTACATTAAACTAAATGTGATATATGCACTAAGAATTCGATGCAAACTTATGATGTGAAATGACAACATCTCAAATAAAAGGAACGGTATCATATAATAAAATTATATATGAACTATTTAGCAATGAACTATTTGTGGACTATATGCCAGTGTATTGCTTTGAACTTTTATGAGCTGTTACATTTATGAACTCTTAGGAATTATTAGGATCAATGAACTATTTATCATTGACCTATTGAATATATAAACAGTGGTATAGTTGAATGTTTATATTGAATTATTGTACTAAACTCAGTTGAATTATACATTGCATTATACAGGGTGTTTCAGAGATCATGGGACAAAGGAAGTAATGTACGCATAGTCTCACCACACTTCGGGGGAAGGGTGGTGGCGCGTACTAAAACATGTATGTATAGGAATGTAGGGTCTAAAGTGACTGGTTAAGGCATGAACGCAAAAAAACGACACGAGAGCCAAATGTGTTTATGCACAAAATCAACGCATATTGCTTCTTTGCAAGGAAACACTAACAGTAATAGGAACTACAGCTGTGATTGGCTGGCAGTGTAGTACGGTGGTAAGGAGCTGGACAAACCACGATCCGATGCATCAGAGGATCATTCGCAACTCTGATGTCGAGCGTTTATGGGTGAGTTTACGCACAGGGAAAAAGCTGATATGCATCTCATGTATGGTGCTGCTAATGAGAACGGCAGAGCAGCGCTACGGTTGTACCAGGAGCTGTTTCCGAACAGGCGTATGCCGAAGCACACAATGTTCGACAGGTTGCATCGGTCTCTATGTAAAAACGCATCATTTGAAACTACCTCTGACACTAGGGGTGGAAGACGAACTGCACGACAACCTCGTACTGAAGAATAATTCTTGAACATTGTGCATGAATCACCTCAGGCAAGTACAAGAGCTATTGCACGTCGTCTGCAGCTAAGTCATTCTACCTTTTGGAGAGTATTGAATGAAAATGGTTTGCACTCATACCATTTGCAGAGAGTCCAAGTCTTGCAAGAGACAGATTACCCTCTTCGAGTTCATTTCTGTCATTGGTTCTTGCAGCAGTGTGAGGCACAGGCAGATTTTCCATCGGATGTGCTGTTCACGGACGAGGCAACTTTCTCACAGGACGGCATCTTCAATGGCCACAACATGCGCGTGTGGGCAACTCATAATCCACACGGCACACGTCCACGTGCATTCCAAACCCACTTCTCCGTGAATGTTTGGGCGGGTATTGTTAACGACTACCTTATAGGCCCATATCTATTATCTGCCCCTACAAATGGCTTATGTTATCAAATTTTTCTGCAAGAGGTGCTACCGGAATAGCTGCAGGATGTTCCTACTATCGTTTGTGATCGCATGTGGTTCCAGCATGATGGTGCACTAGCCCATAACCACGTGCGGGTCCGTAATTACTTGGATGGGGCATTTCCGAGCCGATGGACTGGCTGTGATTGACCCGTTCGATGGCGACCCCGTTCGCCAGATTTATCCAGCTTGAATTTTTTTATGGGGGCCATCTGAAGAGCATCATTTACAAGACTCTTGTTGATTCACTGGAGGACCTCGTTGTACGACTATCCATTGCTGCTGCAAGCGTGCACGAAATGCCTGTCATTTTTCAAAATGTTCGTCAATCCTTTCTGCGACGTTACCAAGCATGTATTACTTCTGGTGGTCGCAGTTTTGAACATTTGTTGTGAATACTGTACTGCTGCAAAGAAGTACTTTGCGTTGATTTTATACATAAACACATTTTCCTCTCGTCTCGGTTTTTTGCGTTTCTGCCTTAACCCGTCACAATAGACCCTACATTTCTAAGAAAAATGCATGTTTTAGTACGCTCCACCACCCCTCCAAGTTTGTCCCATGATGTCTGAAACACCCTGTATATTGAGTTATTGAAACACTAAATTGTACTATTCATTTAAATACTGTAATAATTAATTTAAATTCTCAAAACTATACCATTTATTCATAAATAGTCAAAATAGTATTAATTGCATGAATTGTATTATAGCGAATATTTATGTACTGCTACCAAAGACCAAATTGTACAAGTCGAATCTGGATGTGTATCCAAAGCTTGTAAGTGCGATGGCACCACGTGTTAAATGTTATGTAAACGTTTGTATATATTTTCGAAATTTTAATAAATATCCAGAGTCTTGGTTGGGAGCCCCAGGGTTCACGGGAGATCTCGGGACTGTCGGTGTGAGGTGAAACAAATGTTTCGAGCGACGGAAGTTCAGGCAGCCTGTGATCTTTTGGGCTTTCTCTAGATCGAAGTGTGGTGAGACTATGCGTACATTACTTATAGTAAACACTGCGTGTCCCACTACATTTCTACCATTCCATCCATACATATCATCATTTATAACAGGTGAGTTGAGCACATTATCTATCAAAAATAATGACGTTAATTTCATGAACGAGACTTTGCATTTGAAAATGTATATTAGCATTTAAGCGCTGCTTGATAAACCCCTTAAAAGATTCCTTATAGGAATATAATTTTTTTCTCCTTATTAAAATAATTTACCATACATATTTAAAACTGTATCTGTCTATCTATCTATCTATCTATCTATCTATATCTATCTATCCATCTATCTATATATATATATGTAAGAAAAAAAGAATATGTTAAAGATAAAATTAACAACATAAATTTCCCTTCTGAATTCTAAAAATAGTAGCCTCTCTATGCACTGCGTCATTTCTAGATTCATCCATGTCATATGACCCTTGCACAATTCTGATGATGTAAATGGAACAAAAAATCAAGCAACCAATAATAATTTTACAGAAGTATTAACTATCCAATCGAAACACATTGAGAATCAAAACAAACTCAGTCTGAATAAAGCGTGTCCGCCGAAACATCGCGGCAAAAGCATCGCGGACGAAAACGTTGTGAAGAATACAACGCAGGGCGAATACGTTGTGGTAAAAAACATCGTGGGAGAAAATAAAGCAAAGAGAAAACACTGCAGTTCTAAAACATCGTGGTACAAAGTATCGTCATCGAAAACAAACCGGTTCAAAAACTTCGCAGTTTAAAAACATTGTCGTCGAAAATATCGTGTTAAAAGATAAAGTACCTAAAAATCATGGCATGACGATAACATCGCAGACATGCGTTTTTCAGGCTTTAATAATTGTAAATGGATATTCGCATAATCATTTGTGAGCGAAAGATGAAAAGAAGAATAATTTTCACTTTCATATTTTTTATTAACTAATAAACATTTGCTAAAAATGTAAAGTGGAAACTTAAGCACAGAAAATTAATGCAACTTGTAGCGCATTAATAGAATTTTAAACTGGCATAGTTAAACTAACAAAGGTCATTAATAAATTATTTTTTATAAAGTTTTATTGGTAATTTTTCGTGAAAAGTATAACCTAAAAAAGAAAAGAAAAAGAAAGAGAAGTAACTGCATGACCTTATCTATAAAAAAATTGTTAAGTTAATTATGAAATTATTTTCTTCTCTTTTCTTATTATGATACCCTTATAGTGAAAATTATTTCTTATTCGGTTTAAATTTCTTGTTCTGCTTTTTAAAATTTATTAGTTAATAAAAACAGGAAAGTGAAAATTATACTTCTTTTCATCTTTCGCTCATAAATCATTATGCGGATATCTGTTTACAATTATTGAAGCCTGAGAAACGCATGCCTGCGATGTTATCGCCATGTGATGATTTGTAGGTGCTTTATCTTTTACCACGATATTTTCGACGACGATGCCTTTAAACTGCGAAGTTTTGAACCACTTTATTTTCGACGACGATATTTTGTACCACGATGTTTTCTCTTTGCTTTATTTTCTCGCCCGCGGTTTTTTTTTCCGCGATCTTTTCGGCTGTAACCGAATAACGACTTCACTCTGAACGTAATACACTTGCTCGCTACTCTTCGGCCTAGATGGACTGCTGTCTGCTGCTTTCTTCTCGCTGCAATGTTATCAGATATGTAAATCTTCTAAGATACCCACAAATAACGTGCCAAGTTGTTTGTCACCGTAATATGTTTACTGAAAATAAAATGAAGATTTAATCTGCCTGGACTGCCAAATTTCTAATTCAGTGTGGATAGGCACCATAGAATTTTATGACATCAAAATACCTGCTCGCCATTTACTTCTCAATTTTTTTTTATTATTTCATATATATGACATAGTCAATTAATGATGACAAAATCAGTATCGACAAAAGCAGTTCCAAATTTATCAGCCATAAGAACACTTCTATATTTTTAAAGAAATTTCATTGTAATATAAGTTACATTCGACAATGTAGTCTTTCGGCTATTTTCTGCGTTTTAGAAAATTTATTTGAAAATACAGTGAATTATTTTAAACTAATAAATACTTTCTGATAAAAGCTATTTTCGCAAAATACTAATAAATACGAGAAAACTTTCTGTGATTAAAGAGGATATAACTTACGAAAAATTTATCATACAAACATCCGTTATTTTAACATAATATACACCATTTTGTTTTAGGTTTATGGCGAGAGTACATTGTTTATCATTATGCCTTTTGAGCCTATTTATGTTTTCGAGAAATACTTATTTATATTATTTACCTCATTTGTAATCGCTTTAATTCCGGATTGGTATTTAAAATATGATGTATATTTCAAAAATGCAGCTCCAAGGTAATCCTATTTTAACTTTATCTTAAGTATCTACTTCCGAGATATGATATCCATCTGAATTAAATTTGTTCCCATGTTAGCTTAGATCATCCGGAAACATTTCAAATTTAATTGTAAAATACATTTTCGACGCATTTTGGAGAATCCTTTGTGCATTGTTTCGTTTATTTTGTAATTTGCTAACTAAAGTAGATTTATTTGCTGAATTTTAACATGCTACTGTTAAATAAGATCTTGAAATTTTGTAAGGAAATGTATTTATATTTTTGACATTTTGAATAACAACAAAAAGAAATTTTAAATGAATAAACCACTCTTGTGTAAATTTCTCATATTATTGCTGAGAAAATTTATAAATAATAAATAATGAAGTTTAAAGGCAATTTTGCTACATTTTCTTCTATTCACAAGTGGATAAACGTTCCTTCTTGTCAGGTTATCTAACGCAGAACATGAACAAAATTTATCCCATTTGTTATATTTATTTCGATATAAATTTGATAGAAAGTAAGTAGATGAACAAGAGACCTTTTAGTCAAGAATTTTGCGCACTGAGCTGCAAAATTAAGATTAAAGCCAAGTTAAGGGAGTAAAATTCTAAAAGCAATCGCCTAAAAGTAAATGATAGACATGTTCCTAGCAAAAAGAGAAAAATTCTAAAGGCAATGGCCTAAAAGTAAATTTAATACCCACTTACTAAGGCATAAAAATTTAAACAAATTAATTACTCCAAAGAATAACGAAAAAAAAAACTAAATGCTGGTATTTAAGAAAATCAACATTTAAAAAATTGTAACACGTAAAAAAACATTTAAAGCACAAACATAATTAAATTTAAAAACCAGAAAAAATACCAAAAAATGGCCGTAAATGGCAATTTAGCCTATGTCTAGCTTTTGTGGACTCGTCAAGGGAAAATCACTATAGCTCGTACATAGGTAAACCCCATTACGTGTTTCGTCAAACGACAATAATTGAGACAAAAGCGAAACAAAAATTTATTTACTTTTAGGCAATTGCTTTTAGAATTTTACTCCCTTATTTCGATATAAATTATATATAGAGAGAAAGGTTCGACAGTGTGTGTAATGTTAAATAACTTCTATTATCAATCGATTTTTTTACATCTTGTTTACTGTTATTTCACTTTTGTATCCTTAATAATAATTTTGTACCTGGAGCTCTCATTTTTTTAGTATTTTGATAGTTATCATATTGTCTACTGGCAAAATTCTGTATCCAGCAAATCAAAATTCTCATGAAATTGTATTATCATTATTAATCAAGTCATTTTTATCTCATAGCATTTTCTTCAATTTTTTTTTCGCCTCAACGTTTAGTTTTATTATATATACATTAGGTTATAAAATATGAAACAAAATTATTTAACTAAACTGGAATAAACTGCCAATGGATTTTCAATTTCATAAATTTTAATTAAATGGATCCGTGCTTCAAAGGACACGCTTTACTGCGTTACTCTACAGCATGCTACGTCATTCCTTCTCTGTAATCTCTCTGAACCATTGGCTGTCTCTAGCCCAATGACTGTACAGGATTAACACAATAATTGTTTGTTGTTGTTGACTGAATAATCAGTGTCTTTAACTTCGCCTTCTTCTTCCATTTCTAAAACGTAAACTACGTTTATCGAAATTATGGACGTGTTTAGCATCCCTAGTGGTGTACCTGAATGATTGTTCCTGTAAAAAATAAAAATGAAGTCTTAACTAGCAAGTCAATTTGGTTTCGTACCAGTTCTCAGAAGCAGTCTTCAAGAATGAACATTAGTATATGACATAGTATAAATTAAAAAAAAATCTGACGTGTACACCAAATAACTTTCTTCTACGAAATATTAAATTATACGCATCTTTCCCGGCATTTCATTTAAACTTACTGAATTGATTTACGTCTACTTCGCCGATAGCGCATAAACCACAATAGAATAAATGCGCTCTTTAAAATTTAGCATATTTATTTACCATAGCGATATTCTGGCGTTAGGTTCACTTAACAATCTTACATCTCGTTCATTTTATAACCCAGAATGCAAAAAAATTGTATCATCTACAGAATTATCTAATCGTTGCCACATGTTCTATTCAAATACTATAACAAATGTATAAAAGAAATTAAATAAGCAAAAAAGAAACAGTTTTTACAGACGATTCTGCGCCGCTGGCTAATGCACATGTGCGACTAGTAAACATTCTCTTCTTCTCGAGAGAGACTGGCCACAATATTTCTCATTCAATTAATTCAGTTCTCACTTCGCGATAAGGTAAAAATACATAAAAACTCAAAAGATGTTCATTAAAAATTAAGACATATACAAAAACACAAAAAAACAAATACAGTTATAACAATAAAAAAAACAACTTTTACAATTAAAATTAGAGATGCTGCGCAGAACAATCAATTATAAAGTAGGCGATAAAGCAGATTTTAGCAGGCAAGAAAGCAGATTTTTCGGTGCACAAAACTAAAAGTTTCCTTTTCGTCCCACTCGGTAAAAAGACACTGAAGGTGCAGAAAGACATTCACCATTCTGCTAAGTTTCAAATGTAAATAAATAAATATGGGTGCTATAGGAGAAAAATTAGGCTTAGCCATACTTGAAGAACTTTTAAATTGTTGATAATTCTACAACTATTGCATACAGATTAGATAAAGGCATAAAAATCTTAACCGTGTTGTGTCGCGAATTCTGTGTTTTTAATTTAAGTGTTTTTAATCATTTAAGTAATCAATTATTTAAGTATTTTATTTGTATTTGTATTCGATTTTTAAATTTGAAATTTTGAAGAGCGTAATGAATATATATATATATATTTGTAAAGAGGGAACTGAAAATGTTTAATTAATTATTTTTTTCCTTCAACGGCTCAATTTTTTAACGAAGAAAAGGGGAGCGTCTTTTAACGGATTAACATCTGTGGGAGTAGCCTTCTAAGATGACAGTTGCAACTTTGGGCAGTATATCGTTGTTCCCTTGTCTTTGTTACCAAGCAGTAAAAGTGGTTGTCGTAATTGGCTCCTCGCTATTCACTTAGCATTTTAGCTGTGTGAATGTTGCTTTGCTTATAGTTTCGGAAGAAAGGGAAAGGTTGTAATTGGATCTTGAAGGGGCAGTTTTTGTTGTTTCTCCTTAGATTTTACGCTTGTTAGAAAGGGGGGCTGAAGTTTTACTTTTCAGTTTTCGTAGGTGCTACTGTAGACAATGACTTTATTCTGATTCGTTTGTGGTTTTGAATTGTCCGGTTAAATTATATTTAAAAGTCCCGGATTGGCAAGAATTTAATTTTATGTGTAACCTTTGGACCAGTAATGTTTAGTGGGAGGAGAAACCGCGTTTTCCTAGGTTGTTGCGCGAGTTTTGAAGTCATTCTGGCGTCTTGAGTTTTGTGAGATTATTTTTGAGTTTGATACAGAGAAGAGAATTAGCAGAGAGGGCCTTGGGCCCTGCGGCCAAGCTTACCCTGGCGGTGGCTTGCGCTTGCGTTCTGCGGACGGACTCGTCTTTTATCTGAAGATATTTGTGATGCTGCGGCTGTGTTCGCCGGAATTTAGGAGATAAGTTTTGATACAGAGAAGAGAATTAAAAGAGAGGGCTTTTGGCCCCGCGGCCGAGCTTTTGCCCTTGCGGGTGGCTTGAAGATGCGATGATGAGTAACAGAATACACATATATTTACATACTTTTGGTGCCGCCGATTGCAACCAAAAAGGGAGGTGTACAACTACATGTTTTAACAGTCCTATATACAAAATGTCAACGTTCTGAGTCTACTCGTGTTTTAGTTTTGCGAGATACATACATACATACGTACGTACTTACAAACGCCACAAAAAAATCTCTTCTGAATTCATTTTAAATCAGTTTTATAAAGCGTTTGGGGAAGAAGAAACATTTATTTTGTCCTTACGTGCAGACGTCCCGCAAAAACATCTTTAAATTGCATTCGATCACTGTCAAAATGGTTATTTTCGTTGAAATATGGTACCCGGAATATTTCATGATTACACTACTACCTTTACTTCGTTCAAGGAAGTAAAATACTGCTCTTATAAATATGCTTTATCTGATAAAATAATGTAATAATTTTTTTGTACTTTTGACTAGCATTTTGTTAAAGTTTGATCAATAGTTAGGTAATGATATAAACACAACTTGAATGAATGTCATTTAATGCATTTTAAACGCGATAAGTTGAAGATGTATGAGTTTCAGATTCAATTCAATTTTTAAATGCAAACTTATAAATGACGAAAATTGACCAAAGATATTAGTCGTAATGTTAGAGATTGCACGTGGAAAATCAAATAACAGGTACGCTGCTGATGAATGCATTCGTGAAGAATTTTCTAAAGGACACTGGCTGGTATTTATTTTCAGCTTGCGAAAATTAGTAAGTGATAATGCAACTAGCTCGTTGCCTGGGATCTGAAATCCCATCGAGTAGCTTGGGTTCAGTAGTCTTGTGAGTGTTTCGTAGTAGTGAATTGATTGTACAGAACTATTGAATTCATTGAAATGTGAGCATAAATTCCTCACAAAATTTGACTCTAATCTTATATGAAGTAATAAAACTTTAATCATGTTTTTCTGTGATTTCTATTATACATTTTGCATAATTATTAAGCACTATTCAGCTGGTGATCTTTTCATTCAATACAAACTGGTTTTTGTTTTATCTATGTGCATAAAAACGTGATTTTTGAAGTAAGTAGTACCAAGTATAGTTGTTTTTATAAGGCACAATTAGTTTTTAATTCATATCTCATAAACAACAAAATTAAAGAAATTAATTATAATATTAACTGATTAAAGAGTATTTCTAATTTTATAATAATCTGACAGCAATACTGTAGTGCAAAAATTATGGTATAAATATTTAGAAATAAAAAATTTAGAAAGCAAATGCATCATTTTAGGAGATCAGAAATATTTACGGCAGCCGATATCCAAGTAAGGCGATATCTTCTCGCACCACTCCATGCTGACTATTCAGATGGTAGAAGGCAAATCTTCATTTTAAGCCTTTTCCAAGGACAGGAGCTTCAGAACCATGAAGATAGACGATAATCTGAGCAGAAAATCTAATCTCCTAAGGGGTCTTCCTTTTGTACCACGTCTGAAGCTGCAAAATCCGTTTAAACCTCAGCACAAATATGGGCTTCAGATTTTAACTTCATATGTATAATTTGTTGTCAGTTGGTAAAAATATGTGTGCATATTTTTTTGCTTATATTGTGTAATATATTGTTGCGTGCGTACGGGTTCGTTATGGATTGAATGCACAAGGTAACAAATTTTATTCTTTCCACAAGAAGTAAATCAAAATGCTGAAATATTTCTTCAGAGGTATTCACAGAATATCACAATATCTCAAACGTTTAGCAAAACTCAATTCAAAACAGATAAACTAATTCTATCTCACAGCGAAATCGCTACAGCATTAAGTAAACAAACAGCAGTTCGCTTTAAACAGCTACAACTGCAACTGCAACAACACCTGAGACGAGGTGTTTCAATTAGGCTTTTATAAGCTTTTAAATTATCGCTAGAAACAATCTCGAATTTTCTGGATGGCAACAGTAATTACAAGATATTTATTTATTAAATATTAAATACACGCGCTCTTTTATTTTTATTTTTCCGATAGCTTTCTCTTCAAAAATCGTCTGCGTTGCACGGGAAAATAAAGCAATTTTAATTACCATTCTAAATAAACAGCTAAATAAGTCTGAAATCCGTAACAATATGGAATTTTTATTTACTTTGCATCATTGTCTATTTTATTTATTTATTTATTATTTGTTATAATTCGCTTTTATTATTCTTTGTTTTTATGAGTGTATTAATAATATTTTTGTGCATTTAGTTAGATTAGTACGTTGTATGCATTTTTTTCAGAAAACTGCCTTATTTTTGCAAACAGTGCAAGAAAAATCAGAGATGTAGCCTATAAAGTTTTTGTGACTTAATTACATTATTTCAGATAAGTATGTTAAATATATTTTTATATTAATTAGTTAATCAGTTTGGCAGTGTTTAAAAACGTAATCTCAGGAGATTGGACGCAACATTTTTAAAACATTTTTAAGTGTTCCGTTTCCCTCTCCCTCCTCCACATGTAATAAAGAAAAGAAACTAAAAGGAATTATCATTCCGTAAGTTGAATAATGGGAATTCATCTGAGATTTCAATAAGAAATTTAAGTATTCCGTTTTTGATTAGTAAACATCTTCGCAGTTTTGTTGCACCTTTTGATGTAAAATGCTGTAATTTTTTTGTTACATGTCATCCTGAACCTTTGAGGCGGATTTTGTTTCATAATGGAGGATATCGATATAGTAATCAAATGTGATGTAAATCAGTTAAACTCCATCAGTTTTATATTAAGTAATCCCATATGATGTAAATCAGACTTGTGCAGAACGTTCTTAGAAACTTTTACAATGAATAGCAAACGAAATAAAACTACGCTTTATTCCAAACCGACTGCTTTGCCTTAGAATGCAACACAGGGTTATTTAAAATTTCATTTCAAGTACATTGGTATGTTAGTACTTTGTTTCATCGTTACCTCACTAGTATAAGTATGATATTGCATGGTTCATACTTATCTCTTCACCGAAAACGCTTCTTCATACGATCTCTGGGAAACATTAAACAGGGAACAATATGTTAAAATTTTCATCATGGAAGCATATTCAGTTTCTATCATGTAATTGAATTAGCTAAAGTTAGGTTAGTCATTTCACGAAGATGTCATGCTATACAAAGAATTTTATTTGTGTAATTTTTGTGACTAAAATTATTGTGCTTTTCTTTAAAACTACATAAATATATTCCAACATTCAGTGCCAGGATGTAGGTTTTGATCTCCTAAAAATTGTTACCTAATACCTTCATATGTTCTTTTTTATTATTATGAAGCTATTGCACAAGGAAGAATAGTTCTCATTTATATTAAATTTATTTTTCATGAGAGGAATACGACTATTTTTATTCTCATAGGCAAAAAAGTTACAAAAACTAAAATGTTATAAACAGAGGTTAGAAACAATAGAACTGATAACAAAAAGACCGAAGTCATTGTCTTAAGAGCCATCTTGCCTCCCAGTACCTCGACTCTTCTGTAAGACCACGAAGAGCCCCAAATCAAAGCAGGTAGCCCCTTTCCATTTCTTCTCCAGAATTACAAAGTGGGAAAATGGGATCGCTGGAAATGCCTATGCTGTGCAGCTAGGCGGCAAGGCAATCATTTCCTGTAGACAGAGGGAAAATCACTACTGCATTGCTTCTTGGATTACAGGGAATAGGAAAAGCGCTTTTCATCCTCCAACATTTTAATACTGTACGGGTCTGAAGATCTTGTAAGATATTAGACATAAATACATTTTGTAAGAACAGCATAATACTCCAATAAGAAATGGCTGTATTGGGATGTTGTAATAAGCTTGCATCTCTTTTTGTAAAAAACTCCGTTTGTTCGATTTCCCTAAGACCACAATGGCCAGCCACCCACTGCAGAATAATTTGTTTCCTTTTAAAGTGAGAGTTCACAGAATTACTCGACATTGCAAAATTTCAGGTGTTAATAGGTGTTCAACAAAGCTACTTGATTGAAAGGCTGCTTGAGAATCAGAAAAAATGACTACCTTTGCAAATTTGTAATGGACAGCTAATAATTGCTTTAGGCTATACATATGGCTACTACTTCACCATCAAAAAAGGTACCAATGTATCCAATGTAAAAAGAAAAAAATTCGAAAACACACCAGCCTCAACTTTAAAATGACAGTCAAATGGAGAACCAAACATCAGTAAACGTTTGCAGCCACTAAGCGGGTGGATAGAAACATGATACATGTTCACGACACGACACGACACGACACGACACGACACGACACGACCCCCACACACCCCCACACACACCCCCACACCCACCCACACACCCACCCACACACACCCCCACAGAAGAAATGTTCTCAGAAAATGTTAGATTTCAATTTATAAAACATTTTTTTATCTTCCTTTTGCACCTAGTTTCTTATATGTAGGTAAATCGTGGTAAAATAAATTCCAACTAATGTTTCAAATCTTGAGCTTGCTTCATTTTTAACTCAGTCACAAGGGATAACCTAAAGAGTAGACATATAACAATTATTTAGGAAGGAGACTGAGTTGGAAATGATTTGCAACCAATTTTACATATTTCGACACAATATATTAGAAATGATAGAGAAAGAGAAAAAAATAAAGCCCTGCGCGAATAGCAATTTAGAAGAATGGAGCAATTTTATGAAGCATTAAAATTTATGTCTATCAGTTCCGGAAGAAAAGAAAGTTTTCAGCAGAATTATAAACTGCCCCCAGATAAACTATTTGCTTTTAAAAAGGGATTCTTATTTTTCTGTTTGCAGACTTACAGATTTCTATTATTAACAGCAAATAACTGCAAGCATTTCTCTTCCTTTATTTCATTTACAGATTACGTAGCTTACTATAGAAATTGTAATGCGGCTATATTTTCAAACTACATGTTAAAATTTAAAAAATAAATTTCGTGCATATTCTTTAAACGTAGTCCAAATATATCAGATAGTATTCTTCGAAAAATTTACAAATGTTTACAATTTTTACAAAATTTGTTCCTATTTATCAAAAGTGTGTAAAGAAATGATCATAACATCTTTTCACAGATTTTATTCCTTTTATTTTGTTGTGATAAATTTAAGTCAAAGAATTCTTCCTTCATTTAAAAAAAAAACGTTCTGAAATGCGTGGTGTTCCCCGCTTGTATTCTATTAACAAGGCATTGAGGAATCTAGTGATCAGCTAAGCGAATAATTGCTCAAGTTCAAGAACAGTAAAGTAAACCCAGGAAGCGTTAATTACCCTTTATTTGCTCAAAATAAAGATTTAACAGTTGGATGCTTTCTCAAGACGTAAAGTAAACCGTTCACTCGGGCTTAAACTCAAAATGTAAGAAATATGAACTAACTAATGACTAACAAAGAGAGTTTGCCGAAGCTAACACAATTCTAAACTATTTGGTCCTTAATATTAAATTTGAAATTAATATTAACCAGAAAAGCTAGCAAAAGGCACGCAATGCAGCCGAGCCTAGTGACAGCTAGAGAGACGTAGCCAAGAGTCAAACGCTCGCTATTCAGAAATCAAACTCTTTCTCTCGAAGTTAGTGGAACTTTGAATTCAATACTACTTTATTTCGCGTTTGCGCTGAACGCGAGTCTAAAACTCATCCTGGTAGGAAGTTCTAAACTGAAGCTAGAAGAGCTAGGGAAGTATCATAAATCTTAAAATAACTATTATAAAATTAAAATGTACCTTACAAATGTATTAAATTAAATGCATAAACAAGAAAGAGTACATTTGTAAAATCTGCATATATGCTAAAAGAACCTGTACTTTTTAGCTTTAAAATTCATGAAGGATATGAAAGTCAGTAATTAGTCATTCGAAACTTTTTTTCAGATCAGATTATGTTTGACTATGTTTGCTGATCAGAATTTTCATAATATTTTCATATGCTTACGTGTTTTAAGCGGTTGATATTAACTAAATATTTTTATAATAGTGGAGAGTTAGAATGTCTTCCTAGAAAATCATCATTGTATTGAAACTATTCAGTTAATATCAACTCACTGGTACACCTGTGATATTGGAGAACAGTCATAAACAATTAGGTTCTAAAGCACAATTTTCAATTATTAAAATTGCATTATGGTAGACAAATAAACTATATAAGCACATAAATTCAAAATTATCATCTTTAATATTTCCTAAAGATTTCACACAGACGTTAATTTATGCTAAATTCTGATACTCTATTAAATTCCTTAGAAAGGTATTTGAAGCCAATCAAATAAAGACAACCAAGTCAGTACATAACTCATCGAAGGCTGTAGAATTCAGAAATATAATATTTTAGTTTCAAATTAACCACAGTTTAGAATTTTCTAAGGAAAGATCAGATAATTTATCCTTATTACTTGAATAAGCTACGAATGCATCTTTCAGTTGTACTCTAATCATGTTCCAAGGAATTAAAAAGTGGTTAAATTAAAACGGTGAATAATGAGAATAATCGATTATGAGAACAAGATATTTAAAAACTCAGAAAATTTAATAATAATTATATGCGTTACGTCAGAAACTCCAGTTTTAAACATTGGCTCTTTGTTATTCCGGTACCTAGGTGTCTTCTTATTGAGTTTGCAAGAAAGCAACTTCTGTTTGCACACGTAAAGAGCGTTATGTATCGTTTTGTTATTCTCCTATAAGTCTTATAGTTTTTTTTTAGATTTGGCAGTTGACACTTTTAGGTTGCTATAGAAATAAATTCCATATATTTGTGTTTACAGATGTTACTTTATAAGTTATTTCTCCTGCCTTCTTCGCATGCCTTCGTAGGGTAGTGGTCAGCACGCTCGACGCGTAACCAAGAGGTCCGTGGTTCGATTCTCTGCGAAGGCGTTGCTCATTTTCTCAATATCTCTTGTTTAATAAAAAATACCTAATGTCTCAACACTGGCTCATGAACTAAAAATGTGGTGCATGATGATTCTCCACCATTAGGATTTGGCGATCGTGTCCCCAAAACCCAGTCGCCCTTTAAAAGGGGGAGCATATAAGGTATTTCTCCTGCCCTTCTTCGCATGCTTTCGTAGTGTAGTGGTCAGCATGCTCGACGCGTAACCGAGAGGTAAGTGGTTCGATTCCCGGCGAAGGCGTTGCTCTTTTTTCTCATATCCTGCTTCGAAATAACCTAATGACTCCTACAATGTTATGGTCAGTTTTAACAATCTGGGGTTCAAAAATAAACATTTTCGAAAATATTCAATTTTTTAATTTCATAAATGAGAGAAAGTAGCTAAAGATCACAAAAAGATATGTCAAATTTATGTTGTTGATCGATTGATAGAAAGAATATGTCACAATTGGCTTAAAAAATTCGTTCTGGAGATTTTCAATTGAAAATAGCCAACATTCTGGCCAAGCTTCTGAAACTGTGATGATAAAATTAAAGCTATGGTTTAAATAAACTGTGTTATAGCTGTGCGAGAGATTGAAAAAAGGTTAAATTATCACAGGCAACAGTTGAGAATCGTATAGGATGTCTTGGACTCGTTAAAAAGCATCATGTTTGTGCTCCGCATTAACTGAAAGAAATTCACTTAATACGACTAATCAAAATTTGCGATACGCATTTCAAATCTAATGTAATCATCCATTTTTTGGATTAAATTATCACTGGTGCTGAAACATAGATAGTCTATAATACCATTAATCCGAAAATGTCATGGTCGAAGCCGGGTGAATCAGCACAATCCACGTCGAAAGATAAATTGCACTAGAAAAGATCAGATCTTAGGAGTTTATCAAACATGTAAATATTCAAGAACAGGTGTGCCAAGCGAATTGTGGCCGCAAATAAAATTTAAAAGAATCTAATATATAAGATATGAAATAATAAAATAAATCTCTAATAAGTTACTAACTTAATTAGCAATTGTTTTAAAATTACTTCTTTAGATTTTTTATGTCCCTCTCCTAGTATTTTCTTCCTCGACTGTATCATTTCTAGATCAGTCCGTATATATGACTTAATAACACTGATGACGTAACTGATTTGGAACCTAAACCGAAATTTCGACGTAATTAATTTGGAGCTTGAACTCAAAATTTCCAGAACTGAAACTTTTCTCTTGGAAAAATGCCATAGTGAATAACTGCGCACTTTTGCTTCTAGCTCACTTGCCGTTACGATGCTAGCCTGCTGCATTCATTCCTATCGCAATAGCATCAAAAATGTAAATCCTCTTTAATATGCATATTAAAGGGCCAAGTGAATTGTGGCCGCAAATGTAAATTGAAATAAAGATAAATATTTAATCCGCGTCGACTGCCAAGTTTACTTTTCAATATGGATCAACATTCTACGCCAATATTGAAAAGTCGTTTTTATTATGTGCACATCATTAATTTTTTTCATATGTCATCTCCAAAGAACAGAAGTTTTAAATAAAGCGATAAACTATCGGAATAAATTTTAGTTATTATTTTAAGTATAGTTAGAATTTTAAGTTATTTAGATTTCTTTGTAGTAAAAAAATTATATATATACATATTATCTCTTTCTCTCTCTCTCTATATATATATGTATATAGAGAGATCATATGCAGAGAAAGAGCATAGATTTAACTAATTATTTACGCAAAATGTATTTAATTACAGGATGCTTTTCAAAGCTAATATTATTCTTTCTAAGCGGTCTGGAAAATTATAGCTTCTTAACGAATATATCTAAAATTTATCTTTTTGAAATAAATAGAATGTGAGATAATCATACAAAGTACCTGATGGGGGTTATCATTATATTTAAAGGTTTTTGTAAGTGAAGTGTTTTAAGAATGTGGCTAATTATATAAATAACGTAACTTAACGAACTGTAGTAAAGTACTGTATCTCATAGAATGAAACTGAGGAGCTGCTTGTAAAATCACATTTCTGGGATTAAATTGCAAGAACACGAGCCTTCTTTCAATAATGAATGAATAATTTAATTTGAACAATGAATAACTTACTCAGATGAGTTCTACCTAGGAGATTATTTTATTTCGCTGAGGGTTTCTCGGAGTGTTTATGTGAAATAAGATCTACATGTAAAATAAAGAATATGATTCTTGCCTGCAAATTTCTATTTTTAAAAGTACTCTACAGACAGTTTTAATAATGAATAGAAATTAACTTCAATAACTGATCTTTGAAGCATTACAGAAGTCCATTCTTGAGTACAAAGCAGAATAGTAAGAGAAAATATTTCCATTTGAAAGCATGTCGAGCATTAAATTCCATACATTTCCATGTAGAGCATGAAATTCCTTAAACTCTGCTCACTTCGGATTTACCGAGCCGGGATCTATGCATATGAAATGACAATTTTTATAGTTCAAATATCAAATCAGAATCGCGTGGTTTTTTACAATTTACTAATTAGTAAGATATTCGGAGACATGGCAAATAGGCTTAACTTCTAAACGCAAAAGAGAGGCTTAACTTCTAAACGCAAAAGAGAGTACCTGAAGCAAAATCAATTAACTATATTCACTGTTAGTTTTTCTAAAATTATTAAGCGATACAATATTTTTCACACTTGAATATCCTTTTGTCATAAACGACATTAGTTATTTGATTTAGTAATAAAATGGTAATACGTATTCACTCACTAATTACAGCTTCTTTTCTTCTCTTTTAATTAGATTGCAATTCATTTATTTTCTTCTCGGTTTGGGCAAAGATCAGTTCTTAGAGAAAACATTAATTATAGTAGTTATTACAAATTAAGCTACATCTTTATTAAATTATGGTTGTTAAATTTTTCTTCTGTTAATGAGAAACTGGTATTATAAATATATTTTTGCTTTGTATTTTAATTGCCATTTTGTTTTGCAATAATAAAATGAATTTACAAGCAAAGTATATATAATATTTCTTTACACAGCAAATAGCGCCTAGACATTTGCAGTAATTCGGTTAATATCTGTGCATTATAGAGTACATTTTCTGGCTAAATGTTGGGTTAAGTTAAAAGTGATTTGAGATTTTTTTTAATTTTTTCACTTTAGAAAAAAAGTATTCTATCATTTGAGTTTTGGGGTTTAATTTTAAATAACTCAGATATCTTATTGTTTTGGCTTTACTATATATTATAATATCGTGAACTTCCATCAGAATGCAAATTATTTACAGCGTAAATAAGATTCTAAATCTAAGCTTTTCATATAAAGCTTAGCAGTGAAGACCAACTCAGCTCTGCAATTTAGTTTCCCAGCTTTTACAATTTAACTTGTCAGTTAAAGTTCTTCTAGTTGAGGGCCCACCAGTGGCCGAGCGGTAAAGTCGCTGAACACTGGTAGTTCGGTCCGAGGTTCGAATCCCGCGAACGGGCTGGCTGCATGGGCGTTTTCGTGGTTTCCCTCATGTGTAACGTATATACGAGCCAGTTTCCCTTAGAAAGTCCTCCACGAAGACATCCCTCCCTTTAGGCAGATAGCCGTCGTGTGCTTTGCAATAATTGAATAACCTAACCGTCTTTTAGTTGAGATTGCCTTTGGGAGCATTTAGCCAAGAGGAAGGCAAGGTTTAAATAAGTAATGTTAATTTTGTATTCTGCCCTTTCTTTCATTTCTGAATGTGTGCTTTGGTTATTCCAAGCTAACGGTGTTAATTTCTGTTAAACTTTAATAATGTTAGCCATCAGGTCAAGATGTTAATAAATAGTTATTAGTTTTAGTTAATAATCTCTTAGTCATTTATGGTTACTCAGAGGTGATTTGTACTTCGTTATATCATAACTGTATAATGTTAATGCAAATTAATTTATGGTAAGCAGACTGTAGCAATAACATACATGTCGTCATTCTTTAAGTAGCGAATAATTGTTAATAGCTACAGGTATAATGCGACTTTAGTAATTAGCATAGCTGTGACTATTATGTGTTATGCCACAGCTATTCTATACAACAGCTTAGCTGTGACAACAGAAGACAAGAGCTGTGACATCTGTCACCAGTCTGGCATCATCAGTGACAGTCAGCACACAAGAGCTCTGACCACGCTGATTAGCAGCAGCTAATCTGCGTGGAAATTAATGGGAGTTGATATCTTTCAATGGTCCTGATTTTTTACTTCATGGGATTCTGTAGCCCTAAGTGTGCAGACTTTCCGAACTATTTACTATTGGATGTGAAGTAAATTTCATTGTTAGTTATTACTACAAGTCAATGAAGGTAAATATTATAAAATACGAGAAAGTTATAGTCATGGGCAGTTTTGCTGAATAACCAAGTTAAAGTGTTTAGCTATTAAGTGTAACAGGCATACGTGATACAGGCACTTATTGCAAGTAATTCCACTATTGTGATTTCATTAATTTCCAATCAAACACCAAATATTTTCTAAGAAAGGTATATAAGAATAACACATCTCTTCGAAAGTTAAGCATCGAAATATTATTCAGTTACACAACGCTATTCATACGTAAACTACAAACTCCCTTCATCTATCACAGAATAAATTATTAAAGTGGCTAAGGCATGGTCCTAGTATCGTCCACCGATTGGAATGGATAGCAAATTTCAGTGCTGCAACAACTTGTTTCAGTCCGATCACCGCTGACAAGCCTTACTGAGAACTGAAACTGATTTCATGAGTCGTTCGTCAGAAACTGTTGCATCGTGATGGGTCCTGAACTTGTTTACCAAACCTACATAACCGAAAATGGAAGAAAATGCCTCTGCAGTTAGAAGGCTGCACATTCATTTCCAGACATAATTTGTATGCCACTCTCCCTTCATCCGAAACATAAAAATTGCTGTGACAACACAGCCTGTCACAGGTTTTGTTTTTCCTAATTTGGTATTCAACTGCTCTTTACAGAGGAGTCCAGATAATTTCCCCAATGTGGATAACTTCGTGTTATGATTTGAAGAGAGCAAGAAATAAGATTTAACCAGTGAATTATCAAATCGCATATTTACTGAGGCGGCAGCATACTCATTTAGACAGAAATCAGTTCAGTCTGGTACATCCGTTCCTTTTGAGAATTGTTATGACTCTGACATATAGGCATACCGTATTCGATGCTTATTTACGAAAATATGCCTTCGTAATCTAGGATTTCTTTTTGAATGGAAGATAACATACTCTGTCACGTATGATGTACATTCAACCTTCACAAGTAGGGTGTTAAACAAATGGATTCGGCTATTTAATTAATAGATTAAAATGAGATCAAACACATGTCGAACCATTTCAAAAGGAATGCATCTGCTTTGTGTCATCCTTCAAGATCTTTAAGTGAGCTGCAATACGAATAAAGCACATAACAAAGCTGTGTGTCTGTGATTCATTTTGAGGTATCTGATAAATTACTCGATAACATGGAGAGGAGGTGCCGAGACGGAATCAAAGAAAGAAGAAATCAAATTCAATTTTAATATTGTTGTTCTGCCCTCTTTTTGAGCATAAACCCAATTAATTGGCATATCATGAATCATGTGCTTTCTGACAGGCAAAATTATATTGTTTTCCAGGGGTTCGAGATGCACAAATTTGGTTACAAGCAATGAGTCATTTTATGAGCTATACATTTGGCAATTTTCAGATATATATCTTGTTTTTTTTAAATCTTTTATTATGAAACTATTTGTCACTTAACATTAGGAAAGCAATATAATTTTGCAAAGACCTGATTTTATTGGTTTCGCATTAAAGCACCCATAGTAAATAGCTATTTTAATTGCTGTATGTAATGTCAGAAAACAAAAACTTACATATCTGTATCGTTGTTTTACCGAACTTCAAGTACTCTCAGATGAAATGCAGATTAAAAGTGCTTATGGTATTTGACTCCACCTGGTTATGGTATCAGCAATAAAATGATAACTAATCCCTCAATTGTTTTGACAATCATCTTTATATATAAATATTCTCTGAAACTTTATCAAGAAAGTGGACCGAAATAAATACATGGCTACAGATAATAGTTTCAAGTTTCTCTGAATTTGAGATTAACGGAATGTTCTGAATTATTCCTTCACTCAACAGCTTGGATGCTAAGACTCTTCAAGAATAGGCTCTTTACGTTGACCCAAGTTGGCTTGAATGTTTAACATATAGTCTCACACGAGCTTTAACAACTTCATCAACAGTAAATTTCTTTCATCATGAAATCGCTTTATGAGTATATAGAGCTCAACGCTTTATCTTTACTTTCTCAAACACTCTGCGATCTCATCTCAAAACTTGTGATAAGTTCTGTGAGAAAGATGTCACTTCATTCTGTGTAATTCATTCCACTTGAGTATTGTTTCATCCTTAGTTTTTTTCTTGAAGAATGATTTATGATGTTTCTTAAATCAGACTTCAGGAAGTAAAGTAGGGATGAAACAATACTCAAGTGGAATGCATCACACAGAAAAACAGAAATTCTACTACTGCATCTTTGACTAAATTATTCTTTCTACCATTCTTCACAGACTGCATAATAAACATTTTTCCTGCAATTTGGAAATTACTAAATTTCTTACAAGATTTAGTAATTTCAACTCATATCTAAAGAGATTTGGATTATCTAATATAGACCTCTGTTCCTGCAGCGTTGAGGGAGTATAAAATGTCGAATATTTATTGCTCTATTGTTCTAAGCTTATGGAAGGAGGAAGAGAACTCATTTCTAAGTTAAACTCTGTGAACATTACATTTCTTCCCCTCTTCATGTATTTGTTCAGTTGAAAATGGAATTCTATTTCTTTTGTATATTTATTTATCTCTTACGTGTCATCGGTGAATTTTGTAAGTATATTTTATTTTATGTTGTGTTGTTGTAGTTGTTTGTTTTTACTTAGCTCTGTAAGCCTTGTGTAATACTATGTAGTGCACAAGGAATTTAAAGTTTTGAAGTTAAAAAAAATTACAAAAATGCAGAGTAGCATAGATTTAGTACGGAAACACATGTTGCTTTCACGGATATGAAAAGTAAAAATTTTTTCGATCAAAAATGTCATAAAATAATGCACAATGTTTTTGTGTACTTGAAAAGGAAATTCTGTCAGTAAGCGGAATGGTAATTCAATTTCCCTAAGAGTATAAAAATTATGACATTCGATTTAAAGTAGGTAATAAATCAAAGGATATAAATCTGGTCTTATCAGACGAGACGTGAATAGGCTTATTTTCTGTGTATAAAAATGACTGTTTTTCTAATGAAGTAATGGAGCTGTTGTATGGGGAATGCCAGAGAAAAGGTCATGTAAACCCTGCGAATATATGCCGTACATTTCCGGCACATACTAATCTAAGTGCACAGGCTGTTGCAAAAGACGTTCATCTACTTAAAGACAGCTATAAGTATTCAAACATATCAATCTTTGTAGGGGCTATAGATATAGGAATTTAGTGCGTCTGCCTTACACTTTAGTCCAACCACAAAACAGAATGATTGATATCAGCAGTCAAACTCGAAACAGAGATTAATATTTTCTGTTTCAAAAATGTTTGTATATGGATTCGAAAGGTAGTTGAAAGACGCAGTCAAATCTTTTAAAGAGGAGCTGCCGTGATCCGGTGAACGCCACGCATGAGCTCTTTAGCCTTGTGGGGTTTTACTTATTTAATTCTAAAGTTCTAATTTAGAACCCCATGAACAGTAACAAGCGAATAATCGCTTAAGTGTGTGAATAAAACACGTAAGACTTAAAGAGTGTTTAGAAACCTTTATTTTCAGTATATTTTCAATTAGTTCCTACCTGGAACTTTACTCAAAGCATCCACTCGGGCTTGAACTTAAAATAATAATAATTTAAACTAAACTAGCTTAACTAAGCTATTTGAAAGGTATAGCCGAAGCTATCAGAGATCTAACTAGTTGGCCCCTAAGTATTAATTAAATTGACGAAGTCAAGCAAGGGCCTAAGGTATGGCCGAGCGTAGCAATAGCTAAGAGAAACGCAGCCAAAAGGCAAACGCGCGTTAGTCAGGGAATCAGATTCTCTCTCTCGAAGTCGACGAAGTCATGACTTAAATAGTACTCTTTCTCATTTGCATTAACTGGGTTCCTGAATTTTCATTCTGGCAGGAAATCGTAAGCTAAAATTATAATAAGATAGGAAAGATACACAACTTAAAATAACTGTTAATAAACTTAGGATAAACCTTACAGCCTAACCTGCGCGTGCAGTCTCTACATTGGAAGCCTGAGGAAACACTGGGTTGTTAATTTTATGTGAATCCCAGTTGTTCATTTGTTCATGTTGTATATAAAGCGCTGTTCCGCACTTTGTACGTATGATTTATGGAATCATGCACATGCTAATATGCCAAAAACCTATTTCTCGATGAAACGTCTGTCACCCATATTCACTCTATAGACATTTTTTTCACTATCAATCATTTTTAAACATTTTATACTGAACAACCAAATACTAACGTAACCGTGTATACAGGGACAGGAAAAAGTTGAAGAAGCACCATAACTTTGCATATGCTCACACAGGTATTGTTCCGTGTATACAATATATCTTATCATACTAAATCGATGGGGATGTATTACAAACAGAGCCGATCCTAACAGGGGCACGGTGGTCCACAACACGTGAGTGGGCAAATTTAGGGGTGGTGAAATTATTAATAAACGTTATATTTCTATAGAAAAGGGTGGCCAACTTTAATTTACATGTAGGAGGCCGACAGTACAGGATTCGTAGTGACTACCACGTATTTAACTCTTTTTTTCTTATACATTTCTTACTTTTTCTGAAAGGATATCTAATCTGAATTCCGTTAGTAAGGGATATATGTAATATACGCACGTTTTGGTTATACCTAGACATTAACCTAGAACTGTCTTTCCTCACCATTTACTTAGAAACCACATTTCCTTACATCCTATATATACCACTCAAGAATGTAATTCATCAGTGTGACGTATTAGAGCAGCTGCCAGTGGTTTCCATTATTAATGGAAAATTAAAAGGCCTTTAACAGTTTTTGGATAAGTAGGGACATGTTTTAACGAGAATGATAGATTGAGAAAATGCTCGGTGATCGCTCTAATTGTCTACTTACCAAGATGACAACATCTGTTTCCTCCAATCAGAATTTCATGAAATTGATTTTGCTAAATTCGTTACCGCGTTATATTTTCTTTGTGTTCTTTTACAATATGAAACTAGGAGTAGGAACTAAAAGACTAGTTCTTGTACAGTAGAAGAATCCGTGATTAGGTCCCTTTTTCTTATTTGTAATAGATGGGGAATTACTTGTTTCTAGACCTGAAGCAGTTTTGGCAATCACTTTCATATTGTTTTTTATATACATACAAAAAAGGATTAATAAAGAGATTATCGAAGCTGTGAAGACTATCTGGAATCATCGTGGAGAGGGCAGATACTTCTTAAAAATTCCTAAAAAGTGTTTCTTAAGAACTGCTCTTTGACTTAATTGACATTGTCCACGACAAATAAACGCATAATATAGACTTTCCAATACACAAATCTCATCACTTTCAAAAGGGTAGAGTCCAAAACACGCACAATGGCAATGCAAAAACAAGATTTAACTACATTTCGAATATAATTACTCGCTCATCTTTCAGATTCCTACACCTGTTGTTCTATCAGCCACATTTTCCATAAACTTGAATGTATATTGTGCAATATTAATTGCATTACAATGTGCAATATTAATTGCATTATACATAATACAAAATATCTCACAATAAATATAAATACTTCAGAACCTCGTTATACATCTTCCTGGAGTTCTGATTGTTGGTCCGCTATTTATTAATTTTTTTAAAGAGAGCTTTGGAACCAAAAACTGTAATCTACTCTAATCAAAATAATGACGATAATTTTGATCTGTGCACCAAGTTATTATTAGAGTAGCAGGCAGCAAGCCAAAGAAGTTAAATTTTTTTTGTTCTCTTAAGTTTTAACTTGTACAGCTCAGTTATTGTTGAAACCCCAATGCATATTTCATTTGTATTTACATGGTTTTTTAGCTTGTGTTATAGTACTCTTTCTACCCTAAATGGATGAAGCGTTCTGCGGTAGTTCTGTAAGGATGCTTATAGCAGTTTACGTGAGTTTAGAGTAAAACTTTATAAACTATAAAATAATAATTTAAACAGATATAGTTTATATAATCATTGCTTACAAGAAGAAAACAATTCCAGTTCAGAACCTTAACACGAGTTTGCTGAGTATTATAACCCACATTGCTTCTCTTCATGAAGAAATGGCACATGGTAAGCAAATTCGAATCCGAATTTTATATGTAAATTTAGTATTTCGAACTTTTTTCTCATTTAAAGTTTTATATTTAGTCCTTTTTGCTCTTAAGTGTTTTAGAGTTCATATATTATTCAAAAACAGCCGATTTAGTTACAACTTATTTACTAATAATCTACAAAATATGTGGGAGAAAAGGAATCAAGGTACAAAATGAGAAAGACCCATTTTAATTATAACCAAGAGGATATAATTTCACGAAATAATGAGGATTCCGAAATTTCAAGGCTAAATCCGTAACGCTTGGAGAGTTAAAATGTAAATATAGCTCCTTCAAAATATCTACATCTTCTCTGCAGTAGTCTTAGTGCAAAAACCCTGAAATAACCGCAATGCCCAATCGATATGAAGGATTAAAGCAAAGCACTTCGAGATTATAAATACGCCGGCCATTATCTGCGCATTAACCTTTGCTACCTATGCTTGCTAACCAAAGGACGTCTCTTTGCTTGGCTGCTTCAGTACGAAAATTGTAATCTGTTGTAATCAAAATTGTCGTGTGTAGATTGTCCTCATAGTACTGTCCCACGCGGCAGAGTAAACAAGCGGTAAGGATATGTTTGGATCACCAAATGAATTGTGACACTTCGAAAATTACATTCCGTAAGACAAAGCCAGTATGTCCGCCATTTCCAGTGATTTACAAGGCTGCAAATTCCAACCATGAGTATTAGGGAACGATTCTACAAAATCATCTTCTCCTATCAATTTAGTTTCACATGTATGCATATAGTTAATTCTGTAACGGGTATATTTACTAATACCTTTTCTTTTGACGCACTAGAGGGGGTACATTCTTAGCCAGCTAGCGCCACTCCCATGATCCTCTGGGAGCGCGGTAATAATGAAGTAGTCTTAGCGGTTAGTCATGTTTTGTTTAGTGTAATTTTGTTTCTTTTGTTATGTCCGTGTGTTATTATATTTTGTGAATGTGGAGCTTAAAATCTAATTAAATATATCTGCTCTTAAGAATGGTTATTTTCATTTGCTGCAACGTTTATCAGGAGTCTCGTCACAACACAACGGGCATAATTCTTTTTTATTTTGGCTTCGGAAAATCTTATTTAGGGAATGCTTTAGCTTATTTTGTCAAAGTTAACTTCTGTGTAGCCCAGAAAAATTTGAAAGCTGAGTTCCAGAGTTACCAACAGCCAATAAAAACAATACTTATTGTTTGCTTTCTCAGCTTTCCATCTTTTTTTGTTATGGCCTTGAGTCAGCTCTATATAATGTGAAATTTAACCTAAATGTAGTTTATGCATTCAACGATTAAACAAAAAAAAGAACATTTTTTAAAGAATTCTGGTCTCTCTTAAAAGAGTGCAACTCCAACTGGATTCAGTTCTGGTAAAATTCCTTTTTTCAATCATTTCTGGCACTGCATTTTGATATAAAACAAATTTTCTATAATTGCATAATTTTGTTGCAAACAAGCAGATGTATTCCATCTCAATGAAATTGAGATAAATAACATCAATGAAAATAAATTCATTCACTTCTTAAACATTACTAAGGTTGTCAAACAAAATTTAGCGCACTGATATACTAAAGAGATTATCTTTAATGGCTCATACAAGTTATCATTCGAAGACAAAGCTATTCTTATGATAGTTTATTACATATTATTTCTTAACAGCTTGATGATTTAGATATCCTTCAAGCAACACAATTTCTGGTATGTTTCAAAACGTGAATAAAATAAAAATTCACACATTCAATTCACAATAAAAGTAAAGAATTAATTAAATTTTATTGTCGCTTAAGAACTTCCCATTAGCAACGAAAAGTTAAACTACATTTTTGTTAAGTCTTAGCTTGAGCACATAGTGTTTGTCGTTTCAATAAATTTGTCTTAGTTCGTATACATAAACATGAGCTTATCATCCGTCAAAACACAAATTTGCATAATTCCGCTTGTTCTCTGTTTGATTATTTAGAACAGAAAATAATGTTTCAATAATAAGTTTTAACATTTTATTATTTATTTAAAGAATTATTAAATCGATTCCAGATCAAATTGCTTTCTTCAAGATTTCTAAAAATAATCATTATTAGATCACATTTTAGTTGAGTTTCTTCAATTTATTCAAGGATTCTCTTATTAAACTTCAGTATTTGAGCAACGATTCTTTTAGCTAACATATGAAAGAGAAGAAAACATTTAAAAGTCGGATTAATGTACTTGTTATCTGTGTTAGCACATATTTCATGCTTCATTAAACTACAATAATGATCTCATTATTAAGTTCGTTGTTGAGAACATAACGAAACGTATTTTTTAACAATTGTCTGCTTTTTAAATTTTCTTAAAGGAGATCTGAAGATCGTTCTTTTTCTTTTTTCGCCTTTCTCCATTGCTAGTTCGTTTTTGCATTTTTTGATAAAGACGACAAATATTTGATAAGTTATTAAATTAGAAACGTGAACTAATATTTTCTTTAAATTAATTTAATGTTGTGCATTTTATTTTCAGTTTATTCCGTTTAAAAAGAACCGTAAAGAGTATAACAGACAATAAACTATTCTTTTGAATCAAGCTTAAGTTAATTTTTTTCACAGTCTCTTTGTATGTGACAATAAATGGAACGATATATTTCAATGAATTTTATTTTTATAAAATGTCGTATTTTAAAATCTGACTGAGAATTTCAAATAAAATTAATCTTTTACATTTAATTGCATTTGGAAACAGTGAATTTTATTTCAATACTAAACATAAGCGATATGCATATTTGCCTAGCAATTTTCATTACAGACGAATCTCGTATCGATACATTTTGCATTTTCTTTCTTTTTTAAGACTTTATCGCCACCCCATCGTTTTGTATTTCCTCATTCTCAAATCTTATATCGCTACTTTAGTAATTCTTATACTATCTTAAGTTTTTCTTTGAATATAATACTAAAAATAAGTTTAGTAATAAGAAGAGTCTTTAATCTTTCAGTGAATAATATTACATTTCAAAAAGCGAATCATTACACATTTTTCACTATCAATTACACATGTTTCATGTTAATCCATACATGTAACTGCTCTTCTACAAGCCTTGTGTTGGTAAATTGCGCGTTTTTTGTTTTAAATGTGATTTAATGATGTTTTCTTATGTTCCTCTTAAGGAGTTTATGTGTTTTGTAAATCTGAATAAAATAGTTGTAAAATTGTGAAAAATTTAAAAGCTGCTAAGCCTAACGAAGCCGCTATTTGTTTACATTTGAAACTGCATAATACAGGATTAGTCAATTTCTGCACCAAATTCAGTGTCTTTTTGCCGAGTGGGACCAAAAGTAAACTTTCAGTTTTGTGCACCGAAAAATCTGTCTTCCTGCCCTCTGGCCGAATTGCTTGTTTTTAAGTAGAAACTATAATTCTAGTTGTAAAAATTGTTTTTTTAACTGTTTTTAAGTGTATTTGGTATTTTATGTTTTTCTGTATTATACAATTTTGAATGAAGATGTTTTGAGATTTTTTTTTTTTTTTGCCTTGCCGCGAAGTGATGCAATGAAATGTGTTTACATGGAATAGGTGGTACGAGGAAGTCATGTGGTGTTCACACCAGATTTTTCTTTCCTAAATGCAAGCCTGAGTGTTAATTAAAGCGAGTTTACGAAAATTACCGCAACTCTAAAAGAATACAGGATTTAAAAATAAATATATTTCAGTCTTCCTTTAGATTTTAAATGTTAAGAACTAGTTAAAAATTCTTAGCAACGCTTGTAATGTATATTCCTAAGAAACTAAATTAAATCAATCGTAACAGCTGTAAGAAATATATCTGGAGAAAGATGATTAATTGTGCATAAATCAAACCAACTTGAACTAATTTACACTTTGAGCATCATGTAGGCATTTATTTTTCTTAGAAGCTATTAAGCTGCTAAAACAATTCGTTATAGTTCTCAATGGGATATCAAATTAAGAAAGAGTAAAGAAATAGTCTCAAATCTACGCCTGAGGAACATTAAAGGAGACAACCTAACTAGGATGCTTCATAGCTTTTATTTGATCTTTCTCAATCATATTTATAAAGAGGTCTAGTATAAATATAAAACTGGAAGCTTTTAAAAATATAAAAATACTATAAGCTCTTGTCCCAGTTCTTCCAACTTGCCTTCGCGGTGCAAAGGTTAGCATACTTGGCGTGTGCTTGAGAGGTCTAGGTTCGAGTCTCGGGGAGGGCATTGCTCATTTTTCATGTCTCCTGCTTTGAAAAAAAAAACCTACTGATATTTTAATTATTTGAACTGAATTGTTCAAATAAAAACTGATTCAAACAACAAAACAGTTTGGAAATACATGATACTCATTGAAAAAAGAATTTGGAACATATCATGAGATTTTTTATTTCTTTTTTTTAATTTTTTAAGGAGTTATTAGTTGTCATTTGTAGTCAGGTTTAGGAATCTAATGTGAAACCTTCAAAAGAAACTGATGATATATTTTTATGCTTCAAGAAGTTCTTAAATTCATCACAGGAATTTTCTGTCAAAGCATGTAACTTTAAAGCAATTATACAAAGCATAAATGTAATATGTAAAAATATAGAATATCTATTGTTACGAAAAATTCGGCGGTTGCGCCTGTATGTAAGCTTTCCGGCATAGCACTAGGGTTGCCATAAAATAATGTATGGTAGGGTTGCCAGATTGGCGACTTTATCGCCCATTTGGCGACCAAATAGGCGATATCCCATGGTCCAATCGGGAAGCTTCTAGAATAACTTCCTGTCGAGATATTTCTCGAAACGTGTGGAACCTAAGGAAAAGCTATATAAACCCGTGCGTTTCTGAGAGCCGGCGTTCTGAGAGTGTGAGAATTGTGATTGTTGTGAGAATTGCTGCTTACTGTGAGAGCTAAGCAACGCGAGAGTTTTGTGAAAGGAAAGCGATGCCGTGAAGCTACTTTTACAGTATAGCTTGACAGTGTATTGGTGATTGTTCCACGGTGTTTATTATAAGTTTAGTGTTGCCGTGAAGCTACCTTTACAGTTACAGCCTGAAGCTGTGTTGCTGATTGTTTCAGCGTATTTATTGTAGATTTTTGGCGCTTGTAAAGGTAATTTTGGAACTGTGATGTAAATAGTGATTCTTGTAAATAAATTGTGCTTTTTATCGTTCTACATCATGTTTTCAACGGATACTCTCAAATCCACGAACCCGTATAACGCAACACTATGAATAATAAGGCAATGCCAAAAATCACGGATAATAAATGACAGAAAAATATATCCCAAAACCTAAAGATAAGCGGAATTATATTTGCTTCAAAATTTAACTGCTACACTTCAGAGGTTGAGTAAAAATACAATTGGATAGACCATTCACTAATATTATTTAAGGTTTTTTCTCTCATCAGAACTCGAAATGCTATCCAAAAGAAAGTAAATAAAAAGCGGAAAGCGTAATCGTTTATTGAAAGGACATGAAGTAAAGCAGAGCTTAGAAACTATTTCCAGAGCTAAAAAACAAACAAAAAAATTCTTTACAGCGCAAAAATAGCGTAGTAATTTGCGATAAGTTTTGCTACCACGTATTTACTTTTTCATTAAAGCAAATAATTCGAAACCGTCGCCAGGATACAATATTTTTTCTCTTTTATTTATTTAAAGAAATTATGGCGAAGCGAAAAAAGGAATTTCCGTTAATTAACTAAGAAAATCTAACAGCTGCTTGATTGTTCATTCCTTAACACATTTTTTCTCGAATTATTTTTCTCTTGAAAGTTAGGTATTTTCTTTAACTCCCCAATGTATAGTAGTGAAGTTTTCTTAACGCTTAGAGGTAATTTGCTTAATTTTCTGGAAAATATATTTCAGTATTTTTTGTTCGTAACTCGAAGACTATTTTTCTTTCGTAAAGCGATATACATGACATTTATGCAAGAGACCTATAAGAATAAACTAAAGAATTTAATGTTACATGAGTACAAAGAATTCATAAATGTTTTGATATTTTGTCAAAGATTAAAATTTAATTTTATCCGTTATAAAAATTCTCGCCTATGTAAACTTGCATAAAATTGCAAAAATTTATATTTTACTGAGGAATATTACTGTGTTAAAAAGTAACAATTTTTAGTAATTAGAGCTACATAAATTAATAATTATATTAATTAGCCTGTGCAACAGGTTAAGTTTGTAGAGACTTAAGGAATTTTTGAAGCAGGAGACTTGAAAATGAGCAGTGCCCTCGCTAGGACTCGAACCTCAGACTCTCGAATACGCGTTGAGTATACTCATCATTACTCGACGAAGACATGCTAATGATGTAGCAGAAATATCCCCTTTTAAAGGGTGCTGGAGACTAGGGGACGCAATCGCCAGATCCTGGTGGTGTAGAATCATCACCCATCACCTTTTCTAATTCGGGAGCCACTATAGAGAGATAAGGATTTTTTTGAAGGAGACTTGAAAAATGAGCAGCGCCTTCACCGGGACTCAAACCTCGGACCTCTCGAATACGCGCCGATTGCGCTGACCACTACACCACGAAGGCATACTAAGAAAGCTGGAGAAATACCTTATAAGTTGTATCTGAAATAAAAATAATAAATGTTTATTAATTTTAGTATGTCTACCTAGAAAGGGAACTTAAGGCTACTTTTTAAATTAGGTTTTAAAGGTATAGACTGATGCTGCGCCCATGATATGTAAATGATATATTTTTTGTCACATTATTTAATCCTAAGCATTATCTAATCGTAGGAGAAATAATTTTGCAGCAGGTTAAAACGTTAATTAGGTACTCAAATACTTGAGAATTAATTTAAAGATTTTACGACAATTTGTCAATGAAACTGAGAAAAATAACTTAGCTTAGAAAACTTAATTTTGTTTGCGTACGCAGTTTTTATTTCACGATTAGATTGAAATATCTAACTGACCTTTCAATTTTATTGCTATATAAAGCAAACGCAAAGGAATCTAAACAAAAATATTTCAGCTGTTCTCGGGAGGACTTAGTGGACAAAATCCTTCCCAAGGTTCTCGGTGATGAGACTATTAAATAATTAATCTTTCAGAGAATGATGAATTTGTCCGGAATAACTAAATTAAATGTTGTTTTATGCGATTAGTAAAACGTTTTTAATTATTTCAGAAATAGCTCAATACTGCGATTTCGTTGTACATACGGAAGTATATATATCCCTGCAAGGTTAAAAGAACATGTATATATTTAATTTCTTTACATTAATTTAAAGGCATTATAGTAATAAAATTAAATATAATCACTTTCCCGACAACTATGACATACACCTCAAAAGTTGTGTATTTAAGATGAGATTAATATTGTTTCAAAAACAAAAATTGATATAAATAAGAACATTTTAAAATTATAGGATGTGTATATATATATATATATGTAGTTTAAAATTATAATTTATACTAGCAATAGATTCTTAATTTTCCCTCTCTATTCTAAGAAAAGTAATTCCCTTTTATGAACTACACTCACGTCCATAAATTAAGGATAATTCGGAGTCACTCGGAAATCGAACTCTAAAATAAATATATCACCTGTAAAATCACTACACACATCTTCACGGATCATACGCAAATTTCAGGAAGTAACCAGATGACACCGATGGTACGTCACAATGACGAGAGTGTAAGAGAGTGATATATAAGGAATACAGGCAAAGAACTAAAATTGTTCGCAGGCGCTTTATAAGCATTTCAGTGCAATAACCGAATAGTTATGACACAAAGGACGCATTTGGATGATTTTTTCAGTGGTAGAATTATCGGCTGTCTGGAATGTGAGCGTACCGAACTGGAAGTATCAGACGAACTTGGAATTGCCCAGAGTGTCATCTCCAGGCTTTGGCAACGATTCCAAGATGATGGTAATGTGAGTAGACGTTACAGCACAGGTCGCCCCAGAGTTACAACGCCGAACGAGGACCGGTATTTGGCAGTTAATGCCAAAAGAAACAGGCGGAGCAAAGCTCATCTGCCTCGTCAGCTTTCTTCAGCCACTGGTAGGCAGACCGTGTACAGACGCTTAGGGCAGATTGATCTATATGCTCGTAGACCTGTCAGATACGTTCCACTTACTGCAACTCACTGTCGCCTGCTGTTAGCCTGGAGTAGAGAGCTTGCATTGTGGACACCGCAACAGTGGGCTTGTGTGATGTTTTCCGACGAGTCCTGGTTGAGCTTTCAGTCTGATTCTCGCCGGGCTTTCATATGGGGAGCTCCAGGTACCCGTTACCACCAAGAAAACATCATTAAATGACACCGTTACGTTGGTGCAGGAGTGCTCGTTTGGGGTGGAATTATTCTGGGTTCCAGAACTGACCTGCATGTTCAAATTGCAACATACAAGCTAAATCTATCGGGACGTCATTCTGGAACAACATGTACGTTTGTTTCGGGGCGGCATGGGCGCACAATTTGTGTTTAGGGATGATAACGCCCGTCCTCACCGTGCAAACATCGTAAGCGAATGCCTTCAATCGGAGGATATCACCCGTATGGACTGGCAGCATTCTCATCGGACTTGAATCCAGTAGAGCACGTGTGGGACATGCTTGGCCGATGAGTTTTAGCCCGTCAACCTCCTCCTACATGTCTACCGGAACTTCGGAGAGCATTGCTTTTTGAGTGGTGTAATATCCCTCAAGATCAGATCGATAACTTGATACTAAGCATGCCTAGGCGTTGTACGGAATGTATTGCATCGTCTGGGAGACATACAATGTATTAGCAATTATACCAACCATGTAATATTGTTTTTATGTAAATAGGTTTTTTTTGTAATTTGCTCCAGGGAGAAACAATTGCAAATTTTTTTAATAATATCAAACATATAGCATATTTTTTTGCTCTTTACCTTTCTTTAATAAATAAGCTTTAGAAATAAGTTAAATTTGGTTTGCTTCTAACTCTTCCTTTGCCTGATTTTTCATTATCCTTAATTTATGGACATGAGTGTAGTTCATTTTTAGATAAATAAATCTCATGTGGCTTTCGCAACGCTGATGAAATTTAGAACTTCAACTCAAAATTTTGAGAACTGAAACCTTCTCTTAATAAGCAACTTAAACCGAAAATCTGTGTTGGTGAGCTTCCATGTTGGATAATTATTCACTTTTGCTTGAGCCTTCTTCCCGTTAAGACACTAGTTCACTTGCTTAACCTCTGCAGCTATTGCAATTTGTTCTAAACATATAATCTGTATAAAATTGTTGAGTGTCTAGAGGAGCTCAATGAGAATTTGAAATGCAAGAGAACATGTGTTCTCAGTATTAATTACCCAGGAATAAAATTATGTGTGGGATTTCTGGATACGTCTATCTTCAAGGGTTATTTTATAACTACGCAGTAAAGCCTTTCCAAGTTATTACAATGCAAAGAACCATCGCCAAACCCCTGCAGCATTTTTCAAATCAACCTTTTACATATATAAAATGTTAAACGCAAATAACATTTCAGTGTCTTAAACAATGTATTAAAGCATATATTTGTTATGTTTTTAAATTGCATACAAGTTCGAAGCTATAAAATATGCTTGTAAATATTGCATCTCCCTCTCATATATCTGTGATGGCAAGTGAATGCTAAAATTTTATGACTCTTCTTCATGATTATGCAACTGCCATTCAATTACTATTCGATAAAGTTTAACAACTTTCAGCTTCATAATTTGATTTGGAAAACATTATAATTTGTGCTGCATAAAGAATCAAATTCAGTGCAATCGATGAATAGATTTTACGAAATGATAATTTTGAGTACATAATTGATGAATATGTAATGTCTGATTTTTTGCTTATTTTCATGTTGATGTCACTAAGAGAAAGAAACTCCTTCCCAAATATTTTCTACTTTTAAAATGCTCAGTTTTTGGTTAAATGATATTGTGTTATAAGGTATTTTCTCCCTCCTTTCTATCGCAGTGTAACGCTGTGCCGTATGCTTCCGTAGTGTAACGCTAACACACTCGGAGCGTATTCGAGAGGTCCAGGTTTGACTCACGACAAGGGCTTTGTACATATTTCAGGACTACTACTTCAAAACTTGCAGTGAAGCTACAAAAGCGCCCGAACTAAAAGGTGGTGGATGATTATTCTTCACTATCAGGATTTGGCGACTGGGTCCCCTAATCCATAGCGCCCTTTAAAAGGGGTAGTATATACGGTACCAGAAGTGGGTGCAGCCCTACCCACCTAAACAAACAAGTTTGTCTTATGGTCATAAGGCTGCGTTCACACGGCAGCATAAAGGGCATAAGTGGTTTAAACCGAGCTACGTTGCCAAGGCAACTAGTCTGTGCTACGTCACAAAATCTGGTTTGGGGCTGTTGGCGTAAGGTTCTAACTTTTCAACTTTATGCCGACTTGGAATAAGCGTCGACCAATAATAGTGAAGCTAAAACGAAGCGGCAATAAGCAGAGCGAACGCGGGAGATCAGTCCAGCGGGAAAGCTGTAGACACATCCACGCATGCGAAAATTTAGCTTCTCTCATTGGGCACAACTTAGACCCCCGTCTCGCAGGTGTGAACGGAATTCCGTATTTTATGCCCTTATGACTATGCCTCTATGTATTTGATGCCCCCGTCTGAACGCAACCTAACAGGCCACGTGGAGTATACAAGGTATTTTCTCCCTCCTTCCAGCGTAACTTAGAGGTGCAACGATAGCGAACACGGTGCGTAACCGAGAGTCCAGGTTCGACTCACGGCGAGTGTATTACTCATTTTTCGAGTACTTCTGCTCCAAAAATACGTAATACTGCAACGAGCTTAACTTATTACATTAATACGAGCTTAATTATCTGAACTCATTACATATTTTTATTGAAGAAATATCGAAATATGTACAAGAGTTAATGAATGAATTAAACGCATATACATTCGAACATGGGTTTCTAAAGATAATTAATAAAAATGAAACATACGTTATTCTTTGGTTATTTACTATTTACAAAATATTTATACAAATATTACACTTTATTTAAAGATCATTTTGTGCATTAAAATGCACTTAACATGAGCAATATTTCTTGGCATTATGTAGACTGCGGAATCATTAATTTTTTTTTCGCTCTTGAATCTAATTGTATTTTAAAATATGCTTTGCTTAAATTTCCCACACTTCACTTTCCTTTATGATTTCTAATTTTTATTTATTCAAATTTCTTTTCTTTTAATCTGAATAATTTTAACTGTTGCGTTTGTTCGGTTTGAAACATAAACTTATTTAAACAAATGTGAAACTATGGTTGATACTGCTAGGAAATATCTTCTATGCAGTATCTGTATTACCAACTTACAGACCTAAGAGAAAACAGAAATAACCTTGATTTTAAGAACATAATTATAAACAACGTATTTTAAAGGTAAATTCTTTAACATCCAATATAAATAGACTCAATGGCTTGAAGTAGCATGCATCTCCTTTTTAGAGGAAGTAATGCTCTACGTAATTAAAGAAGATAGATTACAATAAAGAAATGCTAGTATTTAGTGAAACGCATTTAAAAAAAAAGTGCAAATAAAGGAACTGCATCAGAGAAATTCACTTTTGATTTTTATAATCTACTTTTATTAAAAACAAAAATTAATGTATTTCATTGAATTCCTTCCTAGTTCATCTTTTGCTCATATCTGTTAGTTTTTAATGCGCAACTGAGCATATTAAATTTAAGCTTTAACTCTTAATACATATAAAAAAATTATATCCTTATTTGATAGGCTAATTAATCATATATCAATTTTCGAAGCTACTAACTTATTCTACAAGGGGTAGAGCCTAGGCTCAGGTACCCTGGTGTAACAAAGTTCCACAGGAAGAATAATAACGATGATTACTAAAGATAGTAATTTTCACTATTTTGATAAAGGTTCAAAATCCCTTTATATTACTGCTAAATTCATAACACAACATTTATTCAATATTAATGAAATTCTAAGAAATGGCTTCATCTCTCTCTTTCTTTCTCTGGATAAAAATAGCATCACACTTTTTTTATTGTTAGTGCTACTTATCTCACTTGTCTGATAGCAATATCAGAAGAAGCCCAGGAAATTCATCGCGGCAAGAAGTGCAAGATTGCTCCCGTTGTTGAAAGAGCCTTGATCACCATACATACTTCACGACATAGCTCAGTTCCGACCCCAATTCTGATAAACAGCATCCCGGTGGATGGATCCGAGGGTCTCCCACTCCTCTTTCCGTACCATTAACCTCTCAGGAGTGTTTTCGGCCTGCCATGTTTTAGAGCGCTCCTCTGCCGCTGAGATACTATACATTTACAAATATCCATGCCTTCTCCGGGATTCGAATCCGGTTCCTTCGTTACGGCAGTCAGAGTAACTAATCATTATACCGGTTGGGCGACGCGTCACACGTAATAAAGTTAATCTTAACGACAGTTAGAAAAGAAGATCTTACGATGATCTTGCAGAACCTAAGAAATTAAAGAGGCTCTTATCTCCAAGCTTATCATGGGTTAACAAACAGTTTAATGTCAGTAGGGGTTTTTTGGAAAACCGATATTTCACTCAATGCAAATAGAGAAATGGAAGGAGACCCTTCGGGGGCGGAGACAGGGATTTAATATTCTGCTCAATTCTCCCCTCGGAAAAAAATAAAATTTTATTTCACTAGAAATGACAACAGGGCAAGCAAAGTCTCCATTATAAAAAAATATGTTTGTGAAATCAGATGGGTATAATTTTTGTATATGCAAGCGGTTACAGTTTCAAAACTTAATTGAACATACATGATTAAAGTGCGCTTTTATTTTAGATGAATAGTTCATATATGCTTCACATCGTACCGTAATTATTCGTTTTTATTTAAACATTAAATTTAGTCAGTTTTATTTAAACAACAGTTTTCTATTTATACGTTTAACGTAATTTGAATTTACGTCATTCCGGTTAATTTTAAGCCAAGAAGCCTTGTAATGATGTCAGGTATTCAGATGTGAAAAGAAACAGGAAATTTATAATTACCAATTGAATGATTAATTAATAATAATAATAATAATAAAGTATGCAATGGCTAACGAGGTTAACGGAACTTTGGGGAAAAATAAGTTAAAGAATATTGTATTCAAAACACCGTTTTATAGACCATGAAAAGGAAGTTTTTTGCTTTTCGTGTTATACAAAAAACGGAAACCTATTAGCACCCAAAAGTCTGTATCAGTAAAAGTGTTCATTCTTACTTCCTACTGTCTTACAGTATTATACTGCTTGGAACGTTTTTTACAGTCTTCACTCCTACAAAATAAATTTTAAGGATTGAATTAGTATTTATTGTTGAATTTTAATATAAAGAAATGCGTTATAATAAGTTCATTTGTAAGTTTTGTTTTAAAAAATTGTAACTCAGTAATTTCTTTATTCTTATATGTTTGTAAATTGTGCATTTTTTGCTTTAAAAATGATTGAATTATGTTGTTCTTATCTTCCGGTTAAGGTTTTATGCCTTTAGTAAATCTGCGAGCAATATTTGTAGAATTATCAACAATTTAAAAGTTGTTTAAGTGCGGCTATGCCTAATTATTTTTACATTGTAGCCATATTTGTTTACATTTGAAACTTAGCAGATTAGTGGAATTGTTGCCAAACTAAGCTTCGGAACAACAATGATAACGCCTTTTTTATTATTTCGAATTATATCATGCTTAATCCATTCTGGAATTTATTCGAGGAAATAAGTGTTTAAGATTCACTTCGTAATTTTTAATATAGATATTTTGAGTTCTTAGGTATTTTTACCTTGTTACGAAGTGAGAACTAAGTCAATTGAACGAGAATTATTGAATCGTCTGTGAAAAAAAAAATTTTTTTTTTTGCTTTTCTGTTTGTTTAATTTATTTTATACAGCGTTTTAGATTTATTATAGTATTTGAATAAATGATGTGGCAACGGTTAGATAATTATTTATGCGATATAAATTTTGTGCACTCTGAGTTATTAAATGAATTTTGATGTAACGCTCTCAAGTGAACCTCGCGCCAGAGTGTTGCTATGGTAAACAAATATACTGCTCAAAACAATTAAAGGATATTGCGGTTTTAGGTGGATTTTGTGGCTGGGAAACTTTTTAGCTGATTGATGCATGGTCGACAGACGTAGTAGGCTATATGAGAATAAATTACACATGTTTGGAAGAAAAAAATGCATTTTATTGCGCATTTGTGTACAAAAGGAAAAAAACACAATTTGTGCATATGAGAAAAAAGAATAAGAAAAGGTGTTTTCTTCAAAGGAAATCATTTTCAGTAGGGGGTATGGTTTCCACGGACGGCCAGCAACGTTGAACACCTTTGAGGCATGGAGTCAATGAGGCTATTAATCACGAGTTGGGGTATTCTGTCCCACTCTTCCAGAAGAGCTCTTTCCAGTTCTTGGAGAGTTTGTGGGGGTGGTTGGCGGCCAGCAACTCGTCTTCCTAGAGCGTCCCAAACGTGCTCTATTGGATTCATGTCTGGAGAACACGCTGGTTATTCCATTCGTATGATTCTTTCCTCGAAAAGGAAATCCTCCACCAGGTTAGCACGATGTGGCCTGCAGTTATCGTCCATTAAAATGAAGTCATCTCCGATTGCTGCAGCGTAAGGGACTACAATGGGTCTGAGGATCTCATCCCTATATCGGCGACCAGTCAGAGGTCCATCTCGAATGATGTAGAGGTCTGTGCGCCCGTCAATGGAGATGCCACCATACACCAACAATCCCCCACCGCCAAATCTGACACTTTCGTGCACGAACGCAGGATTATTCCTACTGCCGCGGTCCCTCCAGACGAAAATACGCCTATTATCAGGATGAACAGAAAAACGGGACTCGTCAGAAAAAAGAACATTGCTCCATTCATTTCTCCTCCAGTTCACATGCTCTGTTGCCCACTCCCTGCGGTCGCGACGATGCCTTGATGTTAGTCTAACACATACCATCGGTCGGCGAGCATACAGACCTACACCATGGAGCCGGTTTCGGACAGTCTGAGTTGAAACCGTCCTACCAGTAGCCGAGCGAAGGTGTTGTTGGAGAAGAGTAGCATTCATATTTCGGTGTCTTCGAGCCGTTAACACTAAATAACGATCTTCATTGGGCGTTGTTGCCCGTCTACGACCTTGCCCTGGTCTTCGGCCTACACTTCCAGTTTCCAAAAAACGGTTCCAGATCCTGGAAATCACACTTTGTGACACTCCAATGGTTTGCGCTACTTCGGCTTGAGTTTGGCCCCCTTCTAACCTACCAACAACTCTCCAAGCTTCTGAATCGGTTAAATGACTTCGCTGAGACATCGTACTCATCGAAACAAAGCAGTCACTGAATGCCGATCATCCTTGTCTTCATTGTCTTTCATTCAGTTGAAAGTCAAATTTCATTCGCTGCCACTGAAGCGACGTTTTTGACGTCGAACTCAAAATTAGCATACTCCACAGTTTGAAAATCAGAAAAATTTGCATTTGTGATTCTCTTCTTCCATTTTCGGCAAAAAAAAAAATTCCCTTATACCTTTATTTTATATAAAACTTACAATATCCTTTAATTGTTTTGAGCAGTGTATAATGAATTTTAAAGAGTTCATTTATTCTATCGTAGTTTATGTGCTATCGAGGAAGTAGATTTAATTCAATCCATTTAAGTTTAGCAAAATGCATACTATTTAATATTCCGTACAAGGAGGTCATGTGGTGTACATATCCGATGATTTTTCGTTCCAGAAAATATTGAAAATATAAGATAAATGTATGAAATGCGTTTGACATTAAAAAAGATGTATTGCATTTCACTCTATTCTGTACATATATAAAATGGTATAACGGAAGCACAATTGGAAAATAATTCAAAGCAATTTGAAATACGCTCTTGCTAACGCGCAACCACCTTCGAGACAAAGCACCTTGTTATTGTTGAGAAAAGTGTTATAGGTCATGTACTTGCTATTCTAGTCTTCGTTAGCAAATCTTACGCAAATTCAACACACACTTTCCAATTATTTTCTGTGTCCGAAAATATTCCATTTCCTTTTTCTCCTTTTCAAGACATGTTTTTTTTATTATTGTTTTCATTTTTAATCTGGTTTGGCTTCTAATGGGATACTTCGGTTTTGATCTTAATTAAGAACTGAAGTTTTGAGTTATTGAAATTGTAGCAAGAGACGTTGAGATGGGTGAGCTTAGAAATTTTTTAAATCAGAAGCATACGTTACTTCTAATAATCCAAAAGCATCTGTTTTGTTTTTATACATTCGCTGAATTAATTTCGTTATTTTCCTTCATAATTATTTTTTATGGATACATGACAATTATTTTTGTCTGCACTATTTTAACCTATGAAAATATGATCTCAAACCGCTGCGAAACATATTGCAGGTCATTTGAATAAATAGTGCACTTTTATTTCACACAACGTGAATAATAAATAATTTATATTTTAAAGCCGTATTTCGGATTTTTAGTTTGCCAGGCATGTGTTTCAATGTAACATCAACAATATATAAATTGATATAAATAACGGCAAAGAATCTCATCAGTACGTCTTTTTTAGCTGTAGCGATAACATTGCATTACACAAGAATATATATCCATTTTCTAAAAAAATGTATAAGTATTATAGATGCTTTTTAAAGAGGAATCTTAAAAGGTTTTAAAATGAACAGGCTTTATTTGTTTGAAGAAGAAAAAATTATTTATTACGGTATTAAATGTATATAAAATTTTGAAGTTGGATTAATTAAAG
>KK113808.1:49799-108717 GCA_000611955.2 Stegodyphus mimosarum
TATATTATTAGGAAAGATTTTCCATATATCATCTCCAAAGAACAGAATTTTAATTAAAAGGATGAATTATTGGAATAAATTTGAGTCAGCAATTTAAGCATTATTTTAAATCATTTAAAGTTAGTTAGATTTGTGTTGCAGTAAACAACATTATTTAAAAGCTGTATAGAAACAGTATTTTGAACCTTAAAAGTTTTAAATAGTAAAAATAAAAAGTAAATTTTAAAGTACTTAAAAGGTAGCTATTTTCATTGATCTTAAATTAATTGACTTGCCAAAAAGACTAAACCAATCCCTCATCAATTAACAATAATCAAATTAAATGGGAGTGTTTCTTCTTTTTTTCCAAGTAAGGATCAAATTAATTATTATTCATAACATAGAATATAAGTTATGAACAAAACTCTATTATTAGAAAGAAATTAATCTGCTTAAGCCAAAACATTTTACATAAACAAAACCTAAAATGAGTAATATATTTTTCTCAATTTAAGGTATTCTTTAAAGACTAATTTAAACCAGATCCTCACATTAGAAAAACATTCCCCGACACAATTAAAAAGCTTTTGAAATCTGTAGAAAGTAATATATACAGAAGAAGATATTAATAGGGATATGTACAAATTACAAAATTATATTATACTGAAGTTAAAAGTAAAATTAAAATTAATACATTCTTTTATTTTGAATTAAAAGTAGGTACTTATATACAAATTAAGGTACAATGGCAGAAAGAAAATTAAAATTAGCTTACTTGCATGCAAAATATGAAACGAAGTGGCGGAACTATAAATGTACGCAGTATGGATTGTAATATGTTTGTCGTATTAAGTGTGAGAAAATTAGTTGTTGGTGATGTGTTCAACTCTATCTGAGAGATGGTAGCTATAAATTGGCAAAATAGTTAGTTAAAGTTCTAGTTAGAGACTACCTTCTAAGCGAAAAAAGATTTTTAATCAAACAGAAGAAATAAATTAATTTATGTGTGGCTAATGGTCTGAAAAGCATAAAGAAGATATATATATATATATATACGATTTTGAAAGTACTATGACCGAAAATAACCTGAAACTAAACGGACTATCGATTTCCCTTATATGTAGGGAGAACACTCTCTTACATGAGAATACCATACTTTATATATATAACAGCTGCTTTTATATAAAGCAGCATATGTAGCGAGCCCCTTCCAATTTCTGGCAGCAAAATAATTTTAGGTAACGTACTTATTATTGAATTAGTGATCCAAAAAGACTATAAAATATTATTGTACTTTTCGCGATTTTACAGTAAACTAGTTAGTTCATCAGTATTACAGTCTCTAAAAGGGAAAGATACTCAGAAATGGCGACTTTGCAATGAAAGACTTGAATTCGAAATACTAATTTTCCTCCCAAAGAACATAAAAGTGCATTTTCCTGATTTTAAGCATTTTAAATTCTAATGTATAAAATATACATAAATTGTCAGTACTGCAAACTAATATTCCATTTTAGTTTAAGCTTGTTTCAAGCCATCAGTGAGATGTCCGATAATGGCATCTTGTTTAACTTTAAACATTCATGTAAGATATTTGCCCGTTCTGATTATTGATAAACAGTGTATTCTGCGTTACACATTTCAGCTAATCTACTTATTTAATTTGCAACTATGTGCTTATATGAATTTAAAATATATTTCCATCTGTTATTTTCAAGAAAACAGAAATAGTATTATGATGCCTTAGCTGTAATTGAAAACACAAACATAATTTGAAATAGTTCGGAACTTAGCGATCGCCCGGAAATTGTTCTTTAAATTTTAATATCGTTTATCAGCAGATATTATCAACAGAGATGAGCCACGTGGAGCAGCAAAATATTTTATAGGACATGATTTATGAACATGCATTTTGAATAGCTTGGAAAAGTTATATTCTGTATGTTTAAAAAGTGAAAAATAGATAAAGGAATTCTTAAAAGTATGTAATGCTGTTATGTATTACATATTTCAGTTGTGATTTGAATTGTTTTAAAGGTAATGATTTAACTTATTTTGCTTCAGACTTAAAGATTAATTTGTTTTTATTTTTGTAGTTGAACTTAAGTTTCTTTGGCTTGTTGTTTAAGTAATTGTTGTCATTTAATTTGTTTTCGTGACAGTTTTGGTTAATGCTGATTTTTAAGTTGCTTGAGTAATTAATTTTTCTTTTCTTTTGGTTGGTTAACTATTTAAATTTTTGTTTAGTTAATATTTTTTTCTTAACTTGGTTGTTAATGTTAATTTCTTGTTAAGTTGACCCTTAAGGTCAATTTTCTTTAAAGTTCTTCTAAAGTTTTGTTTACACAAGTTGGTGTTTAAATTTTTAATTAAGTTTTAATGTGCCCCCTTTTCTGCTAATTTTGGGATCCATATTTTCTGACTATGGTGGTCGTTTTGGTGTTGTGGAGAACATAAAAATTTTTTTCTTACTTAATTATTATATTTTAACTGAAGTAATTTTTATTTCCTTACTATGGTGGTCGTGTTTGGTGTTGTAATAAACCCAAGAAAATTATCTATGTAATTATTATACTTTAATTGAAGTACTTTCAGCATTGAAGTTAATTTGTGTTTAAAATAAAAAAAAACTAATACCATATTCTTTCAAAAACTTTTTCCGTTGCCTTTTGGAGAATCAAGATTTATGATGTTGTTTTCGATTTCTTCACCCGCCAGACTGAGGTCTGGGAAGCATCTGTCAGCAACAGAACTTTTTTCACCCTGCTGGAGAGGGTAATTCCAACACTACTAACCCTACGTCAAGGTCGAGGGGACGGGGTGTTTTGCTTACTCGCAGGCTTTTTCTATGCTGGAGTGGGACCCCTCGACGAGGCTAGTTCTGCTGAGAGGTGGCTGACCTTGGTGTATCAGCGATTATTCGCCAATTTCTGGAGTTCGAACTACATTGGCTTCACCTTCCTGTGTGTTTTTCCCCTGGGGTTGCCGGGCTGTTGGCTGCTTTCTTACCATCTAAAATCGCCAATCGAGCATTTTTGGCGATTGGAGTAAAAAGGCTGGGAGAGAGGCCTACGAGAGCAGAGAGACACAGACGGAAGGAGACGGAGATTGGAGCTGAGAGAGAGAGAGAGTTTGGCGACGACGAGAAAAGTACTATCTGGAGCCACGAGAGTTGCTGTCTGCTTGATAGAACGATGTATGAAGGAAATGGAGGAGAGAAACCACCGAGGTTGGGCGATGAAATGAGGGCGAATCCCACATAGAAGGGGCGGAAGGCTCCGAAGCTACCTTTTCCTGTTCAGATTTCTAATTTTCATTCTTTTCTTTTTAGTTAAAATGTGGCTGCGCTGTGACGTGGCCGAAGTTCGCTTGTCGGATGTCTAAGCCTACAATGTATCTACTATGTTAACTTCACTGTTTGGAACGGTATGAAAATTTTGTTTATTCTCGCAACCGCCACAATGTAAAAATTTGTATTTAGTCAGTTATATCTTAATAAATTCTAATTTAATTTTAACTTTTATTGTAATGTTTTCACTTTTTAATTTAGAACACTGGACCCAATAGTATTTTTCACAACGCATTAATTTAAGTATTCTGTTGGAGCTAAAAACTATACCACTATTTACTGTTTATTTAAAACCAGTTTTACCAGAGATATTGTGTTTATCATGTATGTCACAAACTTTACCTATTCATGTGATTTAGAATAAATGATTATCCAAATTTTGATTTTCATTTGATGTGGAATTTAAAATATAAACATAAACTCTTAAGTATTAAAAACTCCAACAATGCTTTTAATTAGATATATGACAAATTGAATGGTATTTCTAATTTCAATCAACCCGATAAGAAAGTAAAAAAAATATTTTTAGAACTACCACTACTGCTTTTAAATAGTTTAGTTTGTTAATTAATAGCAAATGGGTCTGTGATTGGACGGGAGTACGGGAGCTTCCCTCCTGTTAAAAGACGACGATCCCCACCCCCAGTCTTCCGTTCCAGCGACGACGCCGTTCACTCAGCTGCTCCAGATATGCCTCACGCACGATTATCAATCTGTTTCTTTTAAATATCACATCATTTACCGCAGATTTAATCTGCCAAATTGCTGTTCACCGGTAAATAGTCATTACACTACTAGCATATAGCTATATTATAATCCATGTGACTAAGGAGCCTATTAATCGTAAAATCTTTCCTATCTGCTTTATCTTTGGTGTTGTATTCATGTTAAAAAATTATAAAATACCAAAAAAAAATTATTAAAAATCTTAAAATACCAAAAACTCTTGTTTTCTGCCTAGCTCAGTGGTTAGCGCGTTAGACTCGAGAACGAATGGTTCCGAGATCGAATCTCGCTAATCGCTGCTTAATTTTCCAGAAACTTATAATATTTTTATAAGTTCTTTTTGTCTCTGTAATTTTTCTCAAGTCATGTTAACTTCCTTTTTATTTTTCCTTAACATCTTTCATATATTTTTTCCTATTTCTGCTCCCTTTTATTAACTATGATGTGGAGATAGAGGGTTCTTTACCCTAGGCGCTCCGTAATAATTAATCCTTGGATCCTTGGAATAACAAACCGATTAAATATGAACGAAAAATATTAACGTTTTTCCGAATGGCCACATATTGCAAAGAAAAGTGAGTGAACAAAACATTAAAGGGAAACAACGAAATTCCTGTTTTGAGACTAAAAGCCTTACGGCTAAACAAATTATCTAATATTTCGAAATTATTGGCAGCGAATTATTTTTTAATATGGAATAGATTCCGTTATAAGCGACTTAAAGTATAGTTTCCTGTTTTTAATTTTTAGAAGCATTTAGCGTAGTGTTTTATTGCTTAGCTAACTTACGCTTTTGATGAACGAAGCAACAGTAAATTGTAAGTAAAATTTCTGGCTTCAGAAATGCATAATGGACCTTTAATTTCGAAACCATTGGTTGGAGATAGACACTTCCAAATATAAAATGTTTTCAATGACACAAATATTTCTATTTCGGGATCTTTAAATTTAAAAATAAAACTTATAACAATTACAAAATTTAATCTTGTATACTTTCCTCAATGCATTTAAATATATCTACGAGAAATGCATACTTATTATTTGAAAAAATGCAAAGCGTTTGGCTCTGGTAAACAAAAAAGAATGATTTACTTACTTTTAAATTTTCGGATCATATTTAAACACAAAATCGTGCACAAATTGAAACGCAAAATGATGCATTTGTAGACGCGTAAAAAAGAGATAAACATCTAGGTATAGATTTCCAGTGTTGATAGACGAAACAAATTGACATGACATATATTAATAAATATATTTCTTTTATCTATTTATTAGTCCGAAAAGTGTTATTAACTTAGAAATAGAATTTTGCGTTGTTTCACTATAAATGCGTCGTTTCACTTTTCATTCGAGTCTGTGACCATTCGGCGAAATGTAAAATATTTATCTTTCAAACTGAATCTGACAGTTGGAGATTAACAAACTATGAAAATAATAGGTGCAGTTCTTAAGAATACTTGTTTTTTACTTTTGGATTGGATAAATTATAATAATGAAAATGCATTTAATTCAGGATCTATCTAATTAAATAACTCATTATCTTTACAGAATAATGTAATTTTTTAATTATTTATTTCATATTTTGTAAAGTTTAATGAAATATACATTAACACACTCAACGATTTGCAAGTGGAGTAATGGCAACTTTGCACGGAATGAAACATTTTTATCTCCAGGGCGCGAGACTGTCTATCAGAAATTCTAAAGTTATGCTGTTTTTGGATATTTTGCTGTTGAATTGAATTTTATGTGGCGTAAGTGCGAAGAAGGTGATATTTAATAAAGAAAATTAACACATAAACGTTAATAATAATACGACAAAAAAGAATTTTGTAAGCCATATTGCTAAGAATAGTTGATAGTATGAACTGAGAAAGTATTGAAAAAAATATAAAAATTCATGCCAACACTTAATATTGCATCGGGAATCCTAAGCATGTGCTGCTATGCAGCTTTTAGAAATTTTGTTATATTGTTGTTGAAATGTTTCTGTCGTAAGTACGAAGAAAAAGACGATTCATAATAAAGCTAAAAAAAACAGAAAAATTGGGTTAACAGGAGTGAGTGCAAGGGTAGAGTAGTGGAAGCTTAGAGAGAGAGTAAGTAAAAAAACCTTTTGGGCAAGCGTTAAAATCTGAAACCTTTCAGATCCATTTCTTTATTTATTACTGCTATATACTTATTTATTTATTTCTAAAATGAGATCATAGTCGCAAAAGTTCATATTATTCGGGCTTTAGAAAACAAATTCAGATTTCAGTACTGGCACAGAGCTGATTGGTAACATCATTTGTAGAAATTAGACGAGGAAAAATATATAGCTTAATAAATCTTAGTAAGATTACAAAACCACGAATTTATAGTAATAAAACTGAGTTCGAATATTAATAACATATTAAATTATCTTATAAGGTATTTCTCCCGCCTTCTTAAAATATCTTCGTCGTATAATGGTCAGCACACTCGACGCGTATTCGAGAGGTCCGCCTTTCGAATCCCGTCGAGGGCCTTGCTCATTTTATCTCCTGTTTTCCAAATAACCTAATGGCTCTACAGTCTTTTAATTGGCCTATCAAGTAGGTAGAATGAAACATCCCAAACTTTGAATATTTCGATTAATTTCTAACGGACTCTACTCAAATTCTTTACGTTTTATTTTTTATGATGAATATAGATGGTTTCTAAATATACCCTCCGGGAAATATAAATCCCAATACCAAGAGGATGCTAGATATACAAAATTTTGGAGGCTTGACTGCATAGCTTAAAGATGACGTCTATTCAAATTTAGCGCTCAACAAATAAGTGTGGCGCTTGGGTTATTGAGTTTGAACAAGGCCATGTAATAGGGCTACAGACGGTGGATCTTTTTCTTGCGGTACTGCAGAAAGACTTCGCAAGGATGCATACATTACCATGCCTGTTTTCAACAATGGTCACCGAAAAGCACTAAAGTACCGGTGACGTAACTTCCGTCCACAGAGGTTAATTAAATGTAATTGTGACATCCCAGAAGAAAACTTCTATTGACCAGGCTGCATTTATTGATTCAAGAGATAATGTATATTGGCAAACAAGGTCGATTACTTTTTACAAAGGTGGATTTTGTACAGGCAGTGCTAACACCGTGCCATGAAACTATTATGAGATGCACAAATAAACCTTAGAACAACAATAATAAGCCATATATATGTAATTTAATACATTAGCTCAAAAGCTGTCGAGGAGCAAAATGCCGCTGAAAACTGGTAGTTCAGTCCGGAGCTCCAGTCCCGGCTAAATGGTTAGTTGCATGGGCGTTTTCGTGGTTTTTTCCATGTGTAACTTGGATATTAGTAATTTTCCCTTTCTGTCTGTGTAGTGTCTAATTGCAGAGCGCGTAATATATAAATTAAATAAAAAACACTACATTCCAAACATAATGTTAAACTCATTCAGGCAAGACTTCAAGAGATCACTGGCTGGCCAGTGATCCCTTGATGTGCAGGGTCCCAAATGATGATTGGTTTTGCGAGGGAGGGCTGCTAGGAGATGTTTCCGTATTTGGAATATCAGCGAGCGTTTGCTATTTTACCCTCACTATTGCTTCTAAACGTGAAGCAGAATCGCTGGAAATTATGGCTTTTTTTGCTGTAAATTTGAGAACTATCTTATTGCAGCACTTATCGTGAGTAACTCTGCGTGAAATACAGTTTATGTTATCCTAGTATTCTCTTCTATCCGTAAAAGTGAGTTTCAGTATCAACTCGTCAGAAGGCACATCCAGTTCCCGACTCCATTTTTGAGCCTACCGTGAATATCTGCAATTGGTAGGCTTTCATTTACATTCACATTGTCAGTGAATTTGGAATCTACCGGATGATATGAGTTGTATACTATTTGTGATGCGCAGTCTAGGCGGTGATAGGTGCGGGGCCGGCATGTTAAAATTTGTCCCAATCTGGCGAGTCTGGCTATTGTTGTCTCACTTTGTACCGCGAGGTCTAGTGGCGGGATACCTGGCAGTTGCTGAAGAGCTTCAGTTGATGTCTTTTTGAATGCTCTACGTATTTGTAGATGCTGTATAAAAAGAAGTATATGTCTTATGTGATATACGAGTTCTCCTCCCCAGACAGCCTCTCCATACCTTATTACTTTTTCCGTGATGGTGTTGTACCATAGCTTTAACAACCTGAAAACAAAACCCAATTTCGTCCAAAGTGTTTTTTCCGTGTTATTATCAAATATAGCGATTTGTTATTTAAGTCTCCTTACATGAGGGAGCATAATAACTTATTACTATTTTACGCATTTAACAGTGATCCAAGACATTTTGATGCTTTTTGTGCTTCGTTTGACCTGTGCATTCATCCAAGAAAGCTTCTCTCTTCTGAGCTGATACTTGCAGCTTAACTCCCACGCAACCAGCCCGTTTGCAGGATTCGAGCATCGGACAGAACTACCAGTGCTCAACGACTTTACCTTTCGGCCACTGAATGATTGAATAAGTTAAACTAAAAACAGGTGGCAGTGATCTGAGTGGTCAGACTTTCCTTTATAGTAAACAATGCTCTTATATCAAAGGATACTTAGGCATGTCAAATAGTGCGATTGCGCAACAAAATAATATATAGGATGGTTTTAATACATAGAAATTTCAGAAGGTAAAAATTTTAGAATTTTGGGAGAGCAAAAAATGCTATTAGAACCAATGTTGCAAATTATCTATTATTATATTGCAATGTTAATCGGGAAAGTGTTGGAAGAACATGATAAAAGGGAACTTCAAGATGGTGATAAAAAGAATGATGTGAATAAAGGGAAACGGATATTTAGGGGGAAAAATAACAATTATACTATTGGGTCAAAGCAGTGTGTAAACTAAGGAAAAGGCTTAATTAAGAATGTAATTGAATAATGCAAGTGATAATTAAAGCTCATTATATAAAAAACTGAAATAATTTGCATGTAAAGAAACTGAAATATTTTATTTCATGATTACATACACACAAAAAATCTACAGTTAATGAGGTCCTCGTACAGTATCTTCGTTCATAAGAATGTACAGCTGAATAAGAGATCAAACTAAAAGTTATGGAATTTACTGAAATATAAAATCTGTGTTAGCTTTTATTCCCAAATGATTTTTTTCTTTATATTCAAAGAGTATCGTCAAGCAGTCATCCTGTCATTCAAGTATTCATATACACGCATCGACTGTTGCTGCAAAATTGCTTCAAATAAAACTGAGAGACAAAAACATTTTTCAGAAGCTTGGAAACAGCTCCGTTTGAAGCCTCTTCGTAGTTCATTCTAAAAAGAGTGAATCGTTTTTCTGACTGAAATCTCTGTTGGGCTGTCGCTCGAAATGTGCTTTTATGCCGGTTTATATAGACGAGAAATCCAATTATAAAATTTCAGTGAAGTGTATTGTGTTCGCTGAGAGACGATCCTTTCTATAAAGCAAGGATTTGTCGCAGAGAGATTTATTTCGGCAAATTTGAAAGATGTGAATGTAATTTAAAGGATTCTGTAAAAATGTTAACAAAATGTTTATCTCATAGTTAAAGTAAGCTGCTTTATAAATTCATTTATACAGAAAATTATTCTCTTTTATATGAAGACTCTAGTTGGTGCGTTGCTTTGCTATTCAATTTTGAATTTATATGAATATCTTTTAGCTATAAGTGATCTACGAACTATAGTTGTAATAAGACTGATTTGGATGAAACTTCAAATTCTCTATTAACTACACACTCAAAAGTGTTTGAATAAAAGCGAAAACCACACTAATGAATAAGAACAGCAGAAATTTTTTAATTAATGAAAATGGCTTTGCATTTAGTAAAACATAATGGTATCACAGATATGATTCCGAAATTGCATTTACTTAGTATTTACTGATCTCGTCATTTATGCTTTTTGTTTTTTAATAGCAAAATTAGTTAAGAATTCACGTGCTTATATGAGTAAATGAGTTATTTTTAATGCGTTAAATACTCATAAAAATGAACTATTTTAATTACTAATTTAAGATAATTTTGTAGATTATAGTGTTGAAAAAATTCCCATTTCATCATATTTTAGAAGCTTATGTAATGTAACTAATATCAATTAGATTAATAATACATTAATAACTAATTAAATTATGATTTGAACTATATAAGGTATTTTATTCCTCCTTTCGCAAACTTTCGTGGTGTAATTGGAAGCATACTTTACGCTCATTCGAGAGGTCCAGGGTTCGAGTCTAGGCGAGGGCACTAGGTATTTTTCACGTCACTTGTTCTACAAGACACAGGTATTTCTCTACCTGCATAGTCAGGATTTTTACATAAAGTTACGTCACAGATTATTTGAAAATATATACTATAATAATTTATTTTGTTTTTACTATGCATTTTTATTATATCGTTACTCATTCTGATAGAGAACATTTACCAAAGTTTGGTTATGATAATTTTAAAACGCAATAAATAATTACCATATTACAGAGATTTTACATACTAGAAACGCATTTTGCATACTATTATACATTTTAGATACTAAAAAGGAATATTTCAGTTGAACGTTTTTTTGGTTTTTTTTAGTTATTTATGAAAATTCTATCTATTGAAAATGGGCTAAACGATGTACGACGGCGAAGACAATTATGAATAAATAATACCCTAATTTTCACATATATTATGACGTTAATTCAACTATAGCTATATTTTTATTAACAAAATAAGCTCCTGCTAAAAAAATAAGCAACAAAGGCAAAACATGGAATAAAAAAAAACTGTTTTATGTAAAAGCATGAAATTGATCCAATACGTTGGTGTGGCATTGCTGCACCTCACAGCAAAAAAACAGCAAAGATATAAAAAAACTTACCTATTATAACCAGCACATCGCGAAAGAGGAAATACGTCAAAAGCATGTGCAGTGGAAACATCACTCTAAGAACGGATGTGATACCCTCTACCTGAAGTGCGTGCTTGACAACTGCAAGGCAAGCTAGCATTAGAGTTAAAATAATCTAATCTTCAAGATACTGATCAAGAACACACACAATCTTAACATCACAAAGGCAAAAGAACACTATGATTCAGGTTTCTACTTTCAAGTTTATTCAAGACAAAAACTAATTCAACTGGCACTGCCAGATCCAAAGACAAGAAGTTATATCACCGGAAAGATTTACGCCCACTTTGGCGATTAAAATAAATTTCAACATAAAAATTTCTTACACACTGGGCCCGGCTGAACAGTAGTTCAGAACAATCAAGATTATCATTAATACATGAACATTTTCAAGAATTATTTTCAAGAGTCATTATGCATTTCAATACAAATTCAAGTTTTTGTAATAAAGAAAATATCAACTAAAGATCAAGAACATGTAAAACTTACCATATGTTTAAAGAATATCAGGCAAACTTTCATTCATTAAGAATTACTCTCATAACATTCCTGTTCAAGCATCAGGAATTTAAATCAAGAATTTATATAACTCAAGATAATATTAAACAAATAACATTTCAATAATCCAACTAAAATACTAGAAATATTACAAGAAACCTGTCCTTTTTTTTCTCAGGATTAAAATAAAAATAAAATTTTAAATACACTTATACATTTCTATAACCTTAAAATTTTCTGATATATACATTACTTTAAATACCATTATATTACTTTTCAGTAATTATAGCATTAAGATTACTTTTCAGTAAAAAATATACAGTCACACAATATAAATACTCTTAGCATTCTAACTTAACTAATAATTGTATAGGTCTTTTTATAATGCCTTTTTCAGTCTTTATTTCGCAACTGCGAATTAGTCCATCTCTACCAGTAAAAGTTTTGAGAACTTTTCCTAATCTCCACATGTTACGTGGTAAATGTTCATCATGTATTATCACGATATCATTCACACTCAAGTCGTGTTTTGCACGGTGATTTTTCACACAATTTGCAGATTTCAAATTCAACAAATAATCTTTATAAAAATTTTTCCAAAAGTTATTTAGTAGTTTTTCACGATATAGATACGCTTTTAAAAGAATTTCTTTAGTACTGCACACTTCATGAGTGTATTTGACAGGAGGCAAATTAGCAAGTTTCTGCCCTAGCAAAAAATGAGCAGGTGACAGAACTTGGGGTTCATTATCTTGGATGTAAGTCAAGGGTCGACGATTTATCACCGCCTCAATTTCAGTCAGTACAGTTTCCAATTCTTCGGGAAGAAGTGATGTTCTACCAAGAATTTTTCTTAATATTGTTTTGACGGTTCTCACAAGTCTCTCGTAAAATCCGCCCCACCAGGCTCCTCTTTCAATGATATACTTCCACTGAATGCCCTTTGCGGCATAATAATTCTTTACATCGGGATGGCTTAATACCTGCCACATCTTTCTGAGCTCCGCGTCAGCTGCCTTGAATGTACGCGCGTTATCTGAGTATATTAAAGAGCACAACCCTCTTCTTGCTATAAATCGACGAAAAGCAAGTAGGAAAGATTTAGTTGTGAGGTCTTTTGTTAGTTCAAGATGAATACCTCTAGTTACTGCGCAGGTAAATAATAGGATATAATACTTTGTATTTTCATTTTTAACGAAAAGTGGACCTGCATAATCCAGTCCTATAACATCAAAAGGATTTGTTTTTTCAATTCTAGATGGAGGTAATGGTGCTATGACTTGTCGCATCGGTCGTGAGTTATAACGCTGACACAGTACACAGTTTCTTATAACACGTTTCACATTTTGTCTGGATCTAATTATCCAGTATTTTTCACGGAGGAACATGAGAGTACTAGCTACACCTGTATGAAGCACTCGTTCATGTGCATCACGTACCAGAAGATCTGTAAAATGAGTTTTTGAAGGAATTATTATTGGGTGCTGTTCATGGAAACTTAAAGTAGATTTTTGAAGTCTTCCCCCTACTAATAAAACTCCTTCCTCATTTAGAAAAGGATTCAGTTCATGAATTTTTGAATTTTTTGAAATCAATTGTCCAGACTTTAAACTATTAATTTCCACAGAAAAATTTTCATATTGAACTTCTTTTATCAAATATAGTTCTGCATTAAAGAGTTCTTTAGCAATCAAGGGTCCTATTTTCTTGTCAGTTTTATTTTTCAAATTGTGAATAAATCTAAATATCCATGCAGTCACTCTAATAGCTTTAATTAATTTACTATATTTTTCAAGATTCAACAGAGAATTAGATTTTTCTGCAGTAGACGATAGTATTGTGGTATCATTTATACACTTTTTCCTCTCTAAATCAGTATCAGAAAACTCCGTTGTCGCAATAAATTTACTAGGCCAAGCACTTACTGATTCAACTAACCAGTCTGGTCCAGATTTCCATAATCTTGAAGACAACAAATATTCGGCTGAACATCCTCGAGATAAAATGTCCGCTGGATTGGACTTCCCATTACAATGTCTCCAGTTATTTGGGCAAGTTAATGATTGTATTTCAGATACGCGATTCTTTACAAACATTTTCCATCTTTCAGGAGCACTATGAATCCAGTGAACCACTATCATACTGTCAGTCCACAGGTAGATATTTTCTTCATGAATTGAAAACAGCTCTTTTAAATATTTAGCAAGTCTTGCCGATGTTAATGCTCCTAACAATTCTAGTCTTGGAAGTGTGAGTTTTTGTTTTATTGGTGCAATTCTAGATTTTGCCATGATGAATGCTACCTGACCTTCTTCAACCGATCTAAAATATGCAACTGCACCGTACGCTTTAATAGATGCATCACAAAATAAATGCAGTTCGAAATCTTTATTTTGATTCAATTTGCCGGGGAAATATTCTCGAGAAATTTTAAATTTCTTTAATTTTTCAATTTCACTGCTCCACTCGGCCCACAACTCCTTACAATTAGTTGGAACTTCGTCGTCAAATTCTAAACCCAATTGCCAAAGGTTTTGCATTATTATTTTTGCACGTAATACAAATGGCGCCAAGAAACCTACTGGATCGAAAATAGTAGCAGTCACCTTTAATATGTTTCTTTTTGTAGTGTTTCTGCAACTATTTAATGTTTCGCACAATTTGTCTATGTTCAAGGAAATTACATCTTTACTCGTACACCAGTTAAGGCCTAATACTTTTAAGCAACTATTTAGTTCATTTTCTGACTTAATTATTCCACAATCATCCCAAAGTTTTTTGAGTTCCTCTGAATTTGTACTAAACTGACGCAAATTCATTCCGGCATCTTTAAGTACGCAACATGCTCCAGTACTTAACTTAAAAGCCTGTTCCACGGAATCTGCTCCATAAAACACATCATCTACGTAGATAGAACAGTTCAACATCTCAAAAATACCTGGACTTTCTGACTCTATTTTCTTTATATGCTTTTTTATGGTGCACGCCAGAATAAACGGGCTACATGACACTCCGAAAGGAACGCGTGTCATTCTATAATGTTTCAAATTGTAATTATTATCAAAGTATAAAAACCGTAATACATCTCTGTCAATTTTAGAAATTCCAATTTGGAGGAAAGCCTTTTCAATATCTGCTGAGAACGCATATTTGTATTGCCTGAACCGCAATATCAAGTCCAAAACAGAAGGATTCAAATTTGGGCCAGGCATCAAACAATTGTTCAGAGATACCCCATTATTACATTTCGAAGATGCGTCAAACACGATACGGACTTTAGTTTTTGATACATTTTTTCTTACCACTGGAGAATGTGGCATGTAATACATTTTACTATTGTCACAACTTTCAATATTGCATTCTTCAATTATTTCATTTTTCAACTGTTCGTTTATTATACTATCATAATTTTCCCTAAGCCATTCATCATTTTTTAGTTTATTAACCAAAGATACTAGACGTCGCTTGGCATTTTCTAAATTATTACCCAAGTTTTCATGATGTGATTTCCATAATAAACGAGCTACATATCTACCATTAGTAAAATGCAATTCTTTTTCAAACTTCTCAATAACTAATTTGTCATCAGGATTCTCCTTCTCCTCTAAACCCAAGTGGTCCAAAGTCCAAAATCTTCGCAAACAGTCATTAATTAAATTATTATCTTCTATCAAGCAATGAGAAACACCAGTTGTAAAAATACAGGCGCTGGACTGATCACCTTCCAAAGATCCAACCAAGGACCAACCAAATATAGAAGATACTGCAAATAATTTATTACTTATTCTTTTCTTTTCTCCTGTTTGTACTTCCCAACATGAATCAGATCCTAACAATATTTTTACCTCAGCTGCTTCACCATTATCGGCTAATTTTAAATTTTCCGATTTTAATATTTCTAAAATGTTTTTCGAGGGAATTCTTATGATCGCTCCAGAAATAGTGTCTGTAACAAGAGCTTCCACAGTGATTGAGTCATTAGGGTAGTGTATACTTTTTAGTGTGATTTGAACAACATCATATTCCGTTAGTCTACCCTGGATATACCCAAAAGAATAAACATGTAACCTTTCTTTTCTTAAAGTCCTTAACTTTAGTTCTTTAGCCAAATCAGATCTAATAAATGACCTCTGTGATCCCCCGTCAATTAAGATTTTTACTATTTGACTTCTAGTATTATCTGTATCTGAAGCGTAAACCGAGCAAGTTTGTAAATATACACCTTTATCAGCAGTTTCAGAAACAGACTTAGAGTTAAACGACAGGGATGCAACTACATTCTGCTTAGAATCTGATACTGTAACTACTTTCTGTTTAATATCTGAACTGGCTTCAGGAACAATATTTTTACAAAATAACTTATTGTGATTTAAACCATTACACAACTCACAAGGCATAAGTTTCACTCTACATCTGGCCGATACATGACCTTTTTTAAGACATCTGTAACAACGACCATGGTTTCTTAATATAGCTCTTTTTTGCTCATTTGTTTTCTCACAACTTCCTACATCATGTGTATTTTGATTACAATAGAAACAATACTGCTTAGTCACTGTAGCTAACGCCGAAGCAGTAGGAATGCTTGCCCCTTTTAAGTAATTACTTTTATTCTGCTTAACACCGTAATTTGTGTCCCTTTTCTTTGAGCTTATTATTAAATTAGAAGCTTCTCGACTTTCCACTTCGAGTCTAATGAATTCGAGAAGTTCTGTTAGGCTATAGTGTTGTTTAGAATGTCTTTTTCTATTAAACTCCAGATTCATATCGTCTGGTAAAAGCTTTAAAATAACAGGTCCTAAAAGGGTTCCATAAGCATCCGACACAATACCCAATGAGTTTAAACTTCTTATATTAATTTCGCAGGAATCGTAAAGTGTTCTTAGTGCTTTTACATTAGACGAAGTTCTAACCGGTTCAAGATTCAAGAGTTTGTTCATATGCGAAGATACAACCAAATCTGTTCGTCCAAATCTTTCTTTAATTAAACTTATACAGGCATCATAATTTTCGTTGGATAATGCAAACCCAGATACTGCATTTAAAGCAGGTCCTGCGAGTAAGGATTTAAGATAAGTAAACTTCTCGACCTTTGTTAACTCATTATTATTACCAATAGCATTTTCAAAAGAATTATAAAATTCCAAAAATAAACTAGGATCACCATAATATTTAGGAATTGAAATTTTAGGTAACCGAATGTTAGTTTTATTTTCAATCTTTACCGCAGCAGTAAGGTTACCAGACGATTCATTTTCAATGTTCACTATCTGAGAATTTGAGTTAAGTTTCTTTTTAGCCCTAAAAATACATAAACTAATTTTTTCATCATATTCTAACACAGTATTACATTCTGTTTCAATATCGGACTCGTCCCCTTTAAAACAGTCTAGTATTTTTCCATTAATTTCTTTTAACTCAGATTGTTTAGACGTTAATAAAAATAATTTTTCTTCTATCATATTCTTATCATAAATGTCATTTTTAATTTCAGATTCTAAAACATTTACTATTTTAGAAATAGCCTGTCTCAAAGTTTTTCTAGCAGCTTTCAATTTAACAAAATTGTCTGCCATGATAACAACAAAAATAATTTGATTCTCTTACCTGTTGCAGGCTTCAATAATTTAATCCTAATTGCTAAACTCACTTTTCAAGGAAGAACCATTCACCAAAACATTTATCTTGCCGCGTTCCGTGCAAACGAATATTTTCTTCGATAACACCACACTCTGCATTCTTAAATAAAAAAACTGTTCGAGCGCAACAGTTGGGCGCCAAAAAATATAAAATAATCTAATCTAATCTTCAGGATACTGATCAAGAACACACACAATCTTAACATCACAAAGGCAAAAGAACACTATGATTCAGGTTTCTACTTTCAAGTTTATTCAAGACAAAAACTAATTCAACCGGCACTGCCAGATCCAAAGACAAGAAGTTATATCACCGGAAAGATTTACGCCCACTTTGGCGATTAAAATAAATTTCAACATAAAAATTTCTTACAAGAGTTGCTTGTTGCGGCAATAGCGCCCGTCCCTGTAGTAATACCTGTTGAAGCTCGTGGATGTTGCCTTGCGGCACATTGCGACCTGCTGTCCGTCGGTCCAAGGTGCCATATATATACTCTATGGCATGGGTGGCCAACCCTTTCGGGAGGAGTGCCACTATTTGAAAAACAAAAGTTATGCGTGCCACTTCTAACTTTTCCAACATACTAAAAAATATAAAAATGACATTTACAGGCTGATCATGGGATTTTTAAGCAAGAAGGTCTGAGTAACGGACATATAAAAATAATATAATAAATATAAAATAGTACAAACTAGGGTTTAATTATTACTGAACAATTTCAAATTTTCAGTCAGTTAGGTTATGAATAAAATAAAAATGAATTATTTGAAACATTTAATTTCAAATGACTATTAAACAATCAGTTCTTAATTAAGGTAGTTTTTGAATATGTAGTTTTTTTGCAACGTCATATTAGGATTAGTTCTTGAAGATGCTAACAAAATTAGATGTTTTAGATTCATATCAGTTAATATTGAAGAACATTTTAATTTTTTATGTTCATAATAGAAGATATTTGTTCACAGATATATGTTGATCTAGACCTACAACAATATCTGACAGCCAAATCGTGTAAATTTGGAAAGTTGCTTGTAGGTACAAATTTCCAAAATTCAATATAATTTTTATCTGTTACAGTTATAATTAATTTTTATCACTTACATTTGAAATAAGTTCCTTAAATTTGGTTTTCAGTGTAGTATGCTGCTGTAGATCAATAGTTTTGATTTGGATTTCAGTTGGGTATCAATTAACTAGTTCACCTTTTGCCCCGAGAGAGATACGTTCAGAAAAAATTCATCGTCATCCGTTACTAACGGCAGACTCTCGTCGGGATGAAATTTGGGCTAGACCGTAACCCCGGAGACACATACGTCGCAGATACTTTTTCGAGCTCCCTAGAATGAGTCGAAAATGAAAAGGTGTGATTGACGCGTTATTTAGTCACACTTATCTTCTCAGCGGTGCTGCAGTAGGATCGCAGCGGGGTTGTTTCAGTAAAGTAGAGGATGGGGGATCATTTTCCTGGAATGGATACCCCCTCAACACGTCTTATGAGATAAACAACAGCTTTCTCCTTTCTATTAATGAACAAAGGGATTTAAAAGTTTTAAATGCTATCTTTTCAATTCCTAACGATTCCCCGAGGATAATGATCTTTATATTATTCTCTGAACTTTAAATAGCATTCAAATGTTATACCTAATATATGCGTTTTGCTTTATCATTTTACCTACACAGATGGAAATATTACTTACTTTTAATTTCATTATTGCGCCGATTGTGAATGACATTGTTGAACTGAAATTTTCGAAGTTACATCTCATTTTTCAAAACTTGTACTATTAATTTTATTTCACATTTTAATCGATACCTTTCTATTTTTTTAAATCTTATTAATTGAGAAAGCTATAGCATTAAAAGTTCGGGGATTTTAAAAGAAACAAAAGTAATGTATGAAATTTGAATTGCTATATTGTTTCTTTTAGTTCTTTCCTAAATGTATAATTATATTTTGCACAAAACATTTTCGATAATATGTACTTTTTTGGTTCGAGAATAGTCGTTTGCCATTTCCTACATGAGAAAAATTTCTATACTTCTAAAGTGAAGAATTAAGGAATGTTAAATTTTGCCTTGAAGAGTTAGAAATGGCCGGTAAGATTGTTGAAGACTAGAATAATTACATTCGGGAGATATATGGAATATGTTTTTCCGAGTATGTCTTCATTTTAAAAAAATACTGATACAAAATTTTATAAAATTTTTATCTACATAGCAAAAATCTTCAAAATAATTAGCAATCACATTTCATAAACAAACCTCATAACATATCTCTACTTCATAAAAGATTATTTTGCAAATACAATTTTAATTTCTTTAGGTAGAACTAGGTATGCCTTCATTGTAAAGTCGTAGAGAAATAAGTAAATAAGAATAACGTTCTGGTATTTTACAATTTGTAATTTGTTATACGTTTTCTCGGTATTTACTTAACATATACAGGCTTAGGCTAACAGAAACAAAACAAAGTGAAAAATTCGATTTTATACATAATTATATCATTTAAAATATACAAGGTATAATGTGAGTGTTTCATATTTTTGACCTACCTATATCAAAACCTTAAGAAATAAGTTTAGATAAGTATTTTAGTTTCCTAATCAAACTTTAGGGAGACTGAAAGGTTTTTATGACGGCAGTCTTATCAAATTAATAGTAATTCTTGACTATATATATTCCATCATTTCCATTTATTCTTGAATATATGTATTCTATGTATTTTTCACTATATATATATATTCCATCTATTCTTGAATATATATACTCTATGTATTTTTGACTATATATATATTCCATCTATTCTTGAATATATATGTTCTTGAATATATTCCATCTATTCTTGAATATATATATATATATTCTATCTATTCTTGAATATATATATTCTTGGATATAATAAGGAAAAGGGAGTATTAATGGAATTATGAAGATAGTCGCAACGATTATAATTTTAAAAATTAAAAATGATAAAAAATGTGCTCCTTAACATTGTTGAATTTTTAGTCCATTAATTAAAAGAATGGTCACTCCTCTAGCAATCTATTCAACAAGAACCCCTAAAAACAGTTACTACTTTCTTACTCTTTGAAATAGGCGCTTCACATAATCAAAACTTTCTTTGCTGTAGAAAATGTACAATAAACTGAAAACAAAAATCCTCTAAATTAAAAAATTGCATTTTTTAAAAAGAACCTTAAATATCTAAGCTAAAGAAAGATTTTTTTCACATAAAGGAATTAAATCTTTTAATTAAATATATAAAAATATACGGATCAAATTTTTTACTACAGTGCATCAAGAAAATAATAAAACACAATTCAAGCATATTTCAAATAGGCACTACTAGCTAATGCACTTATTTTCACTTTAAATAAAGATGTTACTTGACAATTGTAAAATCAGTACATTGTAACGGATTGCAATAGATTTGGGTTTGGGGGAAGGAAGTGGGGCAAAGGGGAAAATATCTAATCTAAGGAATACACTAGTATTTCTGTTTAATAGTCCTCGTTAGGGGGTCGTTATTCAGCCTCCTTCAGTGTTTGAATAGAACTTCTAAATAGGTTTTCACAGCTGGTGAAAGGGGGAAAAATATTCTGAGGCCAGTTTTAGACACAAAAATTTCAACGTTGGGAGGAGAAAAATGGCACGAAATGTTTGCGATTTTCAGTACGGTGAACTGGTTAACGTCTTACACAGAAACTGAAAATTAGTATTATATTGATTCTAACGTGTTTATGTGTCTCTATCGACGGAGTTGATACAGACGTTATTATTATTTTTTCAAATATTCTAATTCAATAACTCTTCGAGTGCCACTGTTAAAACTCCTCCGTGCCATACTGTGGCACGCGTGCTGCGCTTTGGCCACCCCTGCCTTGAGGTCCGACGATCTAGCACATCACGGCCGATGTGGAATGTTTTCACTCGCCACGTAACTCCGAAACACGCAAGCTCTATGCAGGCGAGTGTTATTGTCAGCAAATTAGTCGGTACCCATTGCAGCGATAAAAAGACACAAAGGAGGGTGTAGAATTTCGTCGCTATTTTACTCGACTGTGAGGAAACCACCAGGAATCACGCACAAGTCGGCGCGACCGTTCGTTGCTATCCCAGCGCACGTAAGTAAGCTTTCTGCTCTGTAATGGTGACTTTCGAAGACGTCTGGCACACAAATGTGATTCGGGCGACATTGGATTTTAAGTTGAAATTCATCTGTAAAGTGGCCCTCCTGTTCTGGTGACCATCTGCGTCCTGACAACAGTTCACTTTCATGGAAGAGACATGACACAGTTTGACGGGATGTGGACCGTCTTGCAATAGAAGAGACATTTGACGCCACCTGTCGGGCTGTTAGTGATCTACGGTTTCTTGCGCATAGGAAAAGAAAACAATCGTTTGCCGTTGTAGTAATTCTTCGTTCAGATCTACGTCTTCTACAAGGATTTTGATCCCTTTGGTAACGATTCTACAGCCTGTTGATGACATTAAGATGCATATTCAAATCTTTCGCAATAGCGGATTGTCTTGCATCAGAACTTCCCGACAGCTCTCCAACGCGCTTTACCGTGTAAATGCTGCATTCGGCACATGCATTCCAATTTGGCTATCTCAGCTTCTATGGAACTATTCACTGCTTGAGAGCTGACACTTTGGTCCAGTATGCCCCTTTTTAAGGCGTTGTGGTGTAACTGCGAGATTGCGTTTTGTGCGAATTTTGGTTCCCTATTTGCATTCCGTTATGCAACCTCTACCTCATTTGAAAATTATATATTTTAATTCCTCTTCTTGCATCCGCACCTTTTCTTTTAGCTTTTGTTGCTTATTTTTGTACGAGTGTAGCATTGTATATCGACATTCTTTTATTATATTTGACAAATTTATAGATATTGTTACGAATTTTGCTATTATGTAATTAATTTTAGTGAGATTATAGATAAAAATTATAGCATCTTATGTATAGTGTAGCATGAAAATTCTTATGAGTGTGAAGCTTCACTGGAGAAGTGAGGTTACAGGAGCAAACATTATGGTGGTTATTTTAACGCATTATGGTGGCTGTTCTGCTATTTGTGGGTCTGGATGGTCCACAAATATGATTTTAGTATTTAATGTCCTGTTAACAGCTCCTCTAAGCCCGTTAAGCCTCTAACATTGGTATAGGTAATTTTGATGAGTCAAATACAGTAAGTAGAAATATTAATAGGTAGTTAAAATAAATATATTTATCACAAAATAAATTTTAAATATTTTATTGTGGCACTGTAGTACTTTCTTACGAGCAAAATCACAAAAAAGATTCCTTAACAAAACGTTTTCACCAAGTATGTCGTTCAAACAAATTACATGAAATTATATAGGAAGTGAATTCCTTACCTGGAATTCATTTGATGTTCTGATTATTTCGTTAATTGGTTCTAATAATTTTAGATAATATATCGTGTCTTTGGAAATGATTATTGAGACTGAAATGGTAACTAGTCAAATATATATTTACAGTTTTATTAAAACATATATGGATTTCAGCCGGGTTATAGTGTTACTATTTTTTACCTGAGTAGTTATTACAAACCATGCCTTTTTTATCTTTCCTATTCAAAAGAATCAGATATAAGTTTCGCCTAATTTGAAATTACATTTTGCACATGGCCGTTTCGCCTTGAAACTTTGTAAAAAATCTGTTCAAAAAGCACGCTAATGTATACTTATTTCTGAGCTATAAGAAATAATTAGTTTACTATCTCTCGTTACAGGAAGCGCAGTGACTAGCCCGTCCCTCAGCAGCAACATAGGTTCAAGGTTAGATTCACGGCCTGGGCCAACACCTCCTAACCTAAACCTTGCCCAGGCAACGCCCATTTCTGTTAGGAGGTGTTACCTGGGCAAGGTTGAGTCAGCTCTTCATCTCTTAATTGGGTCGATAAATGAGTAGCAAGTTTGCTTAGAAACTACCGGGCGGCCTAGGTCGACTGATCAATTTTCCACGGTGTTTGCTCTTGTGCTCTGAGGGACAGGATCAAGACAGCAGATAGCAGGGCACTGCAAGCCGTGGCTAACTAAGGGCTGTTGGGCCATATAGTTTAGTGTATTCCTCATTACAAGTGTAATGTAGGAATCAATTTATGTCTTTGGCTGTGCCAAATAGTGCTCGTTAGTTTTTGACAGTGGTGAATTTTAAATTTCTACTAGAAGTTGAAATTGCATTTTAATTTTGCTCATAGAAGGTAACTTGTAGATTTAAAAATAAAAACATTTCTTTGTATATAATACTTCTGTTGTCTTGGGTAACACGTTTTCGTTAGTTAACACATCTTTGTCTGGGAAAAAGAATCAGCAAAGGCAGCCAGACTATGAATAAAAGTCGACATATGTTAAACCTACGAAATCTATGGAAGTTTTATAATTAGGAAACAGTATGACTTTCACAAAATTTAAGCTCATAGGTATGTATATTTACATTAACACTGTGCTAATTTTACTCATTAATACCTAAAATGATTCTATTTTCAAGGCGATTTTAAAACAGACAATAGGGTTTATTTTGAAAATCAAGATCTGTAAAATATCGTAATTACATCTAATTGTTTCTTAAATAAACCTTCCTGTAATATTTAGCAGCTCTTAAAATGTTAATTTTTAACTGAAAGATGGTTTTAATAAAGTAATAGTTTTATTCAGGTCACTTATTCCATTCTTTTCACCTAATAAACCCCTCTTTTAATAAAGAAATGTGTCTAATATAATCTCTTAGGCACCTAAATCTATAATTTAATAGCTTTAGTCACTGTATTCAACATTTCTTGATTACAGCACACTTCGCTTATTAAATACACCGGTTAATTAAGTCAGCAGTTTGTTGCCTTTAAATTTCCCCAAACCAAAAGAAATACATACTAATCAATACAACAAATGCCATTTATTAAAATCATCTCTCCAATTACTAAACTCAGATTGACAAAATACTGTATTATATGTATTATACATAATATTCAAGGAATTGGTATTAAAGACCAAGGTAAAAATATTCCATTTCATGTAGTCCTTTTATTTAGGCAATTATTTACGTACGTCTTCAATGTATAATAAACGATTCTTTCTACCACATGTATACAAACCTAAGAAAATCTTTATTTTGCTGCTACATTTCATATGAAAGTGTCAAAAATATTTGTAAACAAGTTTTATCATTTCTGTCAGTAGCATAGATAAAAGCAAGCACTCCATGAAAATATTGCGATTATGATAAATATTTCGTAAAAGTAGGATTATCTCTTGCGAAAATATTTGCATAAATGCATGTATATGTACGAGTATATAAGTGTGTGCGCGCGAGTGTTATAATATATGAACGTATAATTTCAGAAAGGTTTCTAACCCAAGTTTAATTGAACGGCCCTTGAAAGACCTAATTTCAGTATCGGGCGATTTTGCTTTTGTTGACTATTTTTTTTTAAATTTATGTTAACTAAAGTTCAGATCAACTAATCTTGGCCAATCTTAATGTTAACTCTCTAATCCAAAGTTGGAGGAAATGTATGTTTATTGGCTGTAAGTTAATTGAACGATTACAAATTTTGCAGAATATTATTTATTTTTATTAATATGCTTTTACTCATCTTTTATTAATTATATTGTAATATTAAAACACGTTTTTAAAATAACAGAAGAGGATACAAATTCAGTAAAAAGGTCTTTAAGAGTCGAATAATAATGAGACTCTAGCAAGTAATAGATGATACTATGATACCTATTATGATAAACGTGGTTTTTGGTTTTGGGAATGTGTTCCTGAATTTTTAATAGACATGTACTTGTTTTTCGCCAAAATTTCTGAAGAAATTTAAATTAAAGGACCAATATGCTTTTAGGTAGCTACTATCTGATTTGACAATTAAAATTAATTTATTGGCTTTGTACCAACGCGTATGTATTTGTTTTTCAGTTAACAAATTTTCTACTTTTAGTTGCATATTATTTTTAGAGCATTAGCTAGAGCTCAATAAAATTTTAATTATTGTTACTTAGATCTTTATGCTAGTTTTAATTTATTGTGATTCATTGTAATGTCTTTACGCTAGTATGTACCTACCCTAAAATCGTCCTTTTGGTGAAAATTTTCGAATATTTTTTTATTTATTCAATTTATAGTCCACACATTTAGGTTTCCAAAAATGCTCTATTTTTGTTTTTACGATAACTAAAAGCAAAGTTATAGTATAATTAATAAACCGGAAGTGGAGTTTCGGATGCCGGAAGTTGGCTATTAAAGAGACGTAAAGATGTAAACAATAAGTTTAAACAGCTATTTTCTAATTATTAAACAATATACATGTCTATAATCTCATTTTAATGTGTAGATTAACTTTTTCTTAATCGTTACTTAAATTTGAGTTACTGAACAGCAACACTTTTATCGTTTGAAATCGCTGTAGTTAATTATTTGTTATTTCTTTATATTTTTGTTTTCGGTTCTTGTTTTTTTATCTTATTTCAAAGTTGATTTTTATTATAAATCAATCGAAAATGCCAAAAGCGAGGTCTAGGAGGACTAAAAAGCGTAGCTTCCGTGGAAATCAGTGCACTGCTGTTACTTCAAAAACTCGTGAACTCCAAAACATATCAGGAAACCATTTCAGGAAAATTCACTAGATCTCCCAGATTCAGTTATAAAAGCTGTAAAAGCAACATATCTTTCACAGTGTGACAAGAATTTGCTGATAAAATGCCTACAGGAGAAGACTCAGAACAATAATGAGAGTTTTAACAACCTTTTGTGGACTATTTTACCTAAAGAAACTTTTGTCCAACTGAAAACATTGCTTTCAGGTGCACATATTGCTTTATTATTATTTAATTCAGGATATTTAGGACTTTTACCTGTTTTCAGTAATCTAGGAATAGAAATTGATCGCATTATGTTTGAAAGCTACATGGAATAGACAAACAGCGAATTCAGAAATCGAAACTCCAATCTCTACAAGCAACAAAGTTATCCAGAAGAAAGCTAAAAGCTAAAAGAAAGTCAAAATTAGTTAATAATGAAACAAAAGAGGACCTAACATACAAATAGGGCGAGTTTTAAAGGTCTAAAGTGGCTACAAAGTTTTTTATGCTGCATTAATATCTTTAAATGAATTTTCTGAGAAACTGTGTTTTTCGTTACTTTTGTTTGCGATTACATTCATTTCTTAAAATGTATTTAAAATATTGAAATAAAATTTTTCCAAAATGTTTTATTCATCTTTAGCTGTGTTCTGTAGCAAAATCTGACACCTTTGTATTTATTTATTGATTTTATTGACAGTATTTTGAAGAAGAGAGGAATATTTTTGTTCTAATTTTGAGTTTTTGTGTCAAGTTTGGAGTATTTTAAAACCTTTTATAAGCACAGCAAATCTTTTGCTACAGAACACAGGTAAGTATGTTATGCATGTACTGTGTAAACATTATTGAAGTATATTCATTAGAATCTGTTATAGGAGATGTGATGTAAATAAAAATTTTCACTAAAAGTTTTCAAAATATTGCATATATTTTAAAAATTAATGAAAATTTCTGTAATATCTAATTTAAATTCATAATTTCATATCCCATCTTATTTAAAAACATATGTGTTTAATTAAAACTTTATGTATTTCAAAAAAAGTGCTTCGTACGTAGGCACATACCTTAACTTATCATATGTAAGTTCTTCAATATAAGGCGTTATGTGCTAGCGAAGTATACAGCCGTCAGTTAACATTTCAAAGAAGAAAAAAAGTACATGGAGATCCATGAAACAGTCCGTTGAGATGCCGATTATGCCCCTTTAGTATTAATTAATTTTTGCTAAAGAATACAAGTAGCTTTTCCTTTAAATAAAACACTGACATAACATGAGACTTACTGGTATATTTATTAGATTTAATTTTTATTTGCGTTTGCTTATCAGCCCATTCTGCTAAAAAAGACTTACGAAGGCTGAATCAATAAACCGTGCATTTTTATGAGGCTTCGGAACTTAAGTATTATTTACTTTCTGTTAGAGACAGATGCTTTGCTTTTATTCATAGATGCTGTAATATTACCTCTGAAGAAATGCAGTGTTAGGCAACATAAAATGTTACATATATTATGCATACTAATTCACATTTAATGATACAAAAGAAACACATAACGGTAACTGCTTTCAACTGAGTGACCTCATTTGTCGCCCGCATTAGTTATCCGCTGCTTTAATTGCCTAATATCCTTCAGAAATGTAACATAACATAACATGCATGGTTTGTCAGGGAAGTACGGAGCCCCCCTTGACTGCTATGAGACTGTACTGAGCGGTGCTACCGATGAAAAGGAGTGGGAGGGAAAATAAGCTTTTCAACGGTACCGGGATTGGTCGTGTTCGTGCTCTCGGCGTGAAGAAATGTGCAGTTTTCTTGTCGTACTTACGATGGAGAAAACTTTACAGCAACGTTTAGCAACGTTGCAGCAGGTCACCAGAGTCCTAAAGGAGTTCCAGGGGTGAACTGCATAATTACAATGCGTCCTCTCAGAATGCGTTTGTTATGACGTCCTACCTGACACAGATCGGCGTAGCAACAAGTCTCCACCCACCCTACAGTTCCGACCTAGCCCCGCCGGACATCCGCTTGTTTCCTCAACTGGAAACGAGTGGTTAAAGGACATCCTCTGGGCACTGTGAAGAACAACCAAGTAACCACGGCGGTTCTTTCAGAGGACATCCCGGTGGAGGACTTTCAAAAGCCATATACGGCATGGGCATCACGCTGGCAAAAGTGTGTTGATGAGGCAGGTATGTACTTCGAGGAATATTAAGTTTTCGTATGTGTGCGATCAATAAATTGTGAGATAAAAATTGAGTCTTGTTACTTTCCGGACAAATCCTGTATTTATTGCCGCCCTGCTTTACCATAATGAACAACACTATGAAACCTCCTATAAGGTGGGGTATGTTACATGCTCCAATGCTATTTTAGTCGTCAGGAAGGTGACGAATCAGGCCCCGCCCGCCTCATATTTTTCGGAAGGAGGATTGATATGCCTCTTAAAACTCTTTAGTTTGACACGCAACGTGCACGGAGTATGGAAATAAGAAATAATTTCATGTATAATATACCCCAGAGCAAAAATATGCTGCAGATAAATCGGCAACCAACAAACATATCAGCTACACAATATAAAGTTACTATTAATTACACAGTATATTTATCATCAACAGTGAAAAATTCAAGAAAATTTTCATCGTAATATGTAACTACAATTAGGATTTCACTGACGTCTAATTAAACTATTCAATGCTGAAGAATTAGACACAGAAATGTGGTGACTACAGAAAATAACATTGCAGATTCCTTATTCAGTGCTAAGAAAGCGGGGTATTAAATATGAAAAATGCAAAAGAATATCCACACCTGATTGCGAAGAATATATTTTTGCTATTTAATCTTCCATTATTGCGATTTTGCATTCTCTTAGGAACAAATTAAGATTTCTTTAAAGCTATCAATGACAAATACCCATCTAGAAATAGATAATAAATATCTCCGTACTGTAAATAAATTTTCTATTTCATAAAATGGGTAAATGTTATTCAAAATAATAGTAGTTAAAAACAGTAAAAATTATAAATAATAAAATAGTAACCGTCTAATTCAACAAACAAAATATTGGCAATATATTTTGCTAAGTGAAGTTTGCTATGAAAATTAGTCACCAAGCATGGACGCGGAAAGGGAGAGAGAGTCTGAGAAATCTCTGTGCGTGGTTGTACGCAAGCTTCCGCTTAGCAGTTATTGCTGGTTAGACGTGGCTTAATAGCTATTATCTTGCTGCCACTAGACTCATCCACGCGCTGAAGGATACAGGATTGTATGAGCCCTGTAGTTAAATTCCACTACTTGCTAATATCTTGAATTTTTGAGTTTTGATTCTACTGTTTCAGTTATTGCCTAAGCAGAGGCGTAGTATGTTAGCGTCAAGTTGACGCATTGTAAATAATTTAAAGAGTTTAATAAAGGGCAGTTTTAACAGTTCGGTGCAATCACTGTTTCTCCAGATTCTACACAACAGATAGACAGTAGAACCTTACAAATTAACTTTTGTATTTCTGTAAATTGCTAGCAATCTTGATCTCTGCATGCACAATTTATTTCTTTCTCCATATTCACAATATCTATTTCTCTCCAAACCAGCATAAATACACTGTATTGCCAAAACTGAATATTCACCATATAAGGTTGTATTTGAGCTGCACTTGAATTTGTGTCTTAAACCCTACTACACAGCTAACAAGTTAAGAGTAAGCCTACAAATCTTTAAATAGTACACCTTGCGACAGTTTAAAAATAGCCTTTTCATTAAACTGAACTTTTGATGGTAAGGCATGACTTGTGCAACAATTAAACTACTACTTCTGGTGAAGTAATTTAATCAAAAATTTGAGACTAGACAGACAAATAAATAATCTTTAAGTTGGATCAACTAAATTTACGAGCACGTAAGTTTAATCGGCTTCCAAACAATGCAAAACGAGGTAATTTTGCTTAGTTAGCGCTGTCCAAAGTCTGACAGAGCTACACGACTGACAGAAAATATCCCTTTCTAGCATTCCAAACACTCAGCTTAAATACACTTAAAGCTAATTTGTATTCTGTTGAGGAATGCGGAAAGAAATTAAAATAAAGATCAAAATCGTAATAGCTGGTAGCTTAACATAAGGAGTTCGCAACCACGCGAATGCGCAAAACTTGAATAGTATCAGCTTAACTAAAGCTTGAATAGTATCAAATCTGAGTTGTTAGACCTTATCACAGCTTCTATGTTTCGAGCAAGCTTTTCTATCAAGGTTCTATATATTTCTAGAAACACTTTCCTGTTTTCTCCGGAAACACGTCTATCAGCTCTATGCCAGGTTTTAGGCAGTTTAATCTACTCGAAGACAGAGCTACAAATCATAATAAAATTTATGAAATGGGTTGAGCGTAAAGCTTGGGGTCAACCAATAGTGTTCAGTCACTCCCATTTCCTGAAACTATTCAGTTGCGAAATTTTGCCTATGGACGCTTTTTCATGTTGAAACCATGGACCAGTGCGAGACTAGTGTGGATAAAAAGGAACTGTTCAGTATTCTTAACGCAGAGTATTCAAAATTCTGTAAACATAATTTTTCCTTAATCTCTTTTCTAAGTGGATAAAGACAAAATAATGAAACTCCAAGCTTGCAAGAGAGTTTCTCCTTCATCAAACTTTACGATACGTATAATACAATCCGAAATGTAGAATTTCCGCTGCGATCACCACATATTAAACCACGTTTTTCTGATTTATCCAACACATAGTTTAATTCTACACTCTATTGTTCCACTGTCCTTCTTTCCACGGGTGACACACTTCATAGAACTGCAGTCAATGGCTTGCGCTTGGTTACACGATCGTTAATCGATCGTTACACGATCGTGCTGCAAATCTCTCACAGATTCCAGCGTAAAGAGTCTTTGATGAATGGTACAAATGCTGCAAAAACGTTAGTAAGAGTTTCTAATAAAGCCTGATAGTCTGGCTTCACTACACGGCGAAATCATCCAATTTTTTTCGGCTTCGATTATCCAATGTTTTCGGTTTCGCAGGTCCATTTTGGGACTCTCACGTATCCAGTTTCCTAAAACTTCAGTAGCGTTGCAAGCAGGATCCAGAACTAGCTAGAACTCTCATTGGTGAAGTGACTGAATTCTTGAGAACTGATAATTAGGCCAGTCTGTTCTTCAATCAGCTCGAGATGTAAATTATTTTGGGCTCTGTAGTTAGTGTATTATAGAATAAGATCTCGCGATCGTTTTAGTATATCATGACAAGTTTGGATGATTTACGAGCAGTGCTACTTTCTTTACACTCCTAAATGACAATATAATTTAAATTTAAACTACGTAAGCTATCTATGGCCTGCATGGTTATGATTAAGGGTATGGTTTTGTCTAGGACAATACATGTTGAATAATGAAACTAGAAATATTGCCATGGCTCTTAACTGAAAAATAAACCTATTAATCGCATTCCTCCTTATGTGCTTTTGCTGTGACAAGTGATTAACAATTTGAGCTGGCGTATTCAAAATACGTAGTGAGAATACCAGCGACAGCACAACTGATTCTGTTTTGGTTTTTGTTCCGCGATATAAAATGGTGTGTACAGTAGCACCTGAGCTAAAATGTGATGGACGAGACCTCAGCTTCTTTTGGTTCTTTTCCTCACCTTCGTGTGGTCAACTGAGTGTCGAACATATTCGCACTCGCCCTTTAATTAAGGGCATAGTGCAGGGAATCATTGCATTCTCCCTTGCGTATTCTCGTGATGTAATTAGTTATATCCAACTAGCAGTTGAAGATCACAGCTCAGAATTCTGTGATACCTCACCTGCTTTCAAATGCTCCTCTACCTAAAAAAATTTAGTAGATCTACGGATGTTTAAAAAGGGAAGATTTCATTCCAAGCATTAACTGTCTTTCATGTTCAGTAACCTTATTATTTAATTACAATTTTTTAATTGAAGTGGGTGTATATAAGTAAATTTCCTAAATAATTATTCATAGTTCCTACATGGCTGGTTTTTTAATTATATTTATTTTATTTCACATTATTATTCTTGTCGTTTTTGCTTATATAAGTGATGAGTACACTAATTCTTCATAAATTAGTTTTGAAACTATCATATTTCGTAATGAAAGGATTTTTTTCCCTTTACGTAATATAAATCAGATGAATGACGACGTACCAATAAGGTATTAAGATATTGAATGAAAACAAAAATACCTCATTTGTTAATTTTTTTTAATGTTTCTAAACAAATTTATATATGTCTAGCTTCTTAATTAAGAAAATTTTTTGCATATTTTTGTCGATGTGGGACGTAGATACGCATAATCACCAGTCCGAACTCTAATTAAAATACAGAGTAACACTAAATTAAGATATTAGATGAAAGCTACCATAAATAATAAACCTTTCCTTTGCTTTCCTTTAATTGGTTAAAAGCAATAAAAAATAAAGCAGCAAGAAAGTAGCATATTTCCTTTTGTCACACTGCAGACTTGCTACATTGTGTTACTGTTATTATTTTTAACGTTTAACAAATTAAGTAAGGAAAGCAAATGCATAAACCTTGATAATGGACGGAGGAAGTGTTAATCAAGGAAGTTCCAATCACGTGGAGTAATTAAAGGCATCCAAGTCATTAACGATTGCTTTACTAAAAAAGAAAATATTCGAAGAGAGCACAGAACCAGAAAAAAATATCGTTACTAAACATGCTTCTCAATAATTGAAATTCAAATGCACAGAATACTAATTGAAGTCGTCGCTGAAGTGGATCGCAGGCAAGTATGCGTCTTCAGTTGCAGCTGCGAACCTAATGAATGCCATTAATCGTTTGAAGTATTCAATAGTTTGGCAGCAATGCTTTGTATCTAATAAAAATGGATTTAGAAGCTTTCTCCGGAGAATTAACATCCTGAGAATAATTGATTTATTTTTCTCGAGAAATAATTTATTAATTCAGTAAAGAATAATTCTAAATAAACAGAAACGACTTCAGTAAAAGGCTAGGAATTGCTATTAAAATATCCTTAAGCGATTAACTTTGGTGAAAGTAGTTGGGTTGGTAATATGATATGGTGATTTGCGGGTCTGAGTGTCAATTGCCTTTTTTGTGGCACTCCACTATATTTTTAAAGTATTAACTCAAACAACTTTAATTGCCGATGTGTTAAGTTTGCTGCCTACTCCCACAAACATTATCTAAATTCACGCAATTTTTTATATTTTTCTAGACGTGGTCTTATCTTCTAGCAAAGCGTCATTTAAGCCCTCTTCATTTCGCTTGTTGTTTTATTCAAATACCCGGATATACGAGTTTAAATTATAAATAAATGACATTATTTTATGGATACGGCAAGTTTTAATTTTTACGAGGTAAAGAAAGTACTGTAATCGCGAAACATTTCAGGTATCATATTTGAACGAAAATATCCATTTCAACCTCTCTCGAAACCATTTGAACTATATTTTTGCTTGACATCTGTAAGTACGGACAGAACAAAGGACTGATTTTGCCGAAAAATATTTTGAAAAGGACTCAGATTTATTTTCTTTAAGTCTGTAGGTGCGTAAGCATTTATTTCGCAAAACGTAAGAACGAATAACCTTAGAATGTTGAAATTTTGCATATGGGGCTGGGCTAACATGTTGTTTTGCACCTTCCGTTTTCGTTGCAAACGTCTGCACCAATCGTATATATATATATATATTCGCACTCTGTTACCTGGCTCGGTGAGCTTAGTTTTTTTTTTTTACTTTTATATGTTGATAAATTGCGCATTTTTTGCGCTAAAAGTGATTGAATTATGTAGTTTTTACGTTTTCCAGTTAATATTTTTATGCCTTTAGTCAATCCTCCTCAGGCGCTCACTTTTATGAGTACGGGTGTGGCAATCCCGAGGTACATTAGCACTTCAGGAGATCATCTTCTTGGTGAGGCAGGTGTCACGATCCTGGAGCTCCAGTGATCTATCCTCTTTTCCGTCTCCTTTCCTCTGAGCTAAAGCCTTCTTACCGCCTTTCTCCCTTGTGGTTTTCTTCTTCTGAGTTTGGGGCTCGTCATGAGAGACTGGAACAGCGCTTGTCTCTAGTTTTCGAGTGGCGAGAAAACTGACCATATGTTTGCCGTGCGGGGAGACCCGTGTCGCTGGAAAAGGAGGGTCCCAGTAGTTGAGAGACGACGTACTGTCCCCAACAAAATGCTTTGGTCTCTGCTTCATCTAAACGGGAGGCACCTTGTTGTCCTCACGGATGTCAATCGGCTGGTCACCAGTCCTTGTGTCAGGGGCTTGGAGATAAGCTCTTAATAGTACCTGCATTAGGGAAAACCGACTGTGGGGCTTCAGTTCGCGAATAGGTTTGGCTATCCCTAACACAGATTTCTGTGTTCTCTTGTTAGGCTTCGTGGTGGGTGGGGCGGTCAGACCCGAATCTTTATTTTTTTCAAATATGGCATCTTCAGTTGAAACTTGCATACCAGAAAACAAATCAAACTCTACAAAAAAAATAAAAACTTGTGTAAATGCCAATGGCAATGACGGAAAATCTCAGCCTCGATTTGTGGTAATTTATAGTACAACAGGCGAAATTCAAAAGACGTCACCCTTTTTAATATTGAAAATTATAAAGTCATGTGCCGGTGACCCTACAAATATCAAGCGCCTTTGCTCGGCTGATCTACTAGCTGAAATCTTATCTTCTGGCCAGTCTACAACGCCTCTCGCTTTAAACAAACTAGGACATGTCAGTGAAATCGTCTCAAATCACAAAACCTTAATCAATTGCCGTATAGTAATCTCAGAATTCGATCTTCTCTATGTTTCAGAAGAATTGGTGACTGAACTCGAGGATCAAAATGTCAGTGCTGCTAGGCAAATGAAGGTGCGTAGATAGGGTCAGTTGATAAATACCAAAAATGTTATTGTGACCTTCAACACGCCTGATTTGTCAAAAAATGTAAAGGCCGTTTATCTTCATTACCCAGTAAGACCGCACATCCCAATCCCTATGCGATGTTTTCAGTGTCAGCGCTTTGGCCACACAAAAGTGTCCTGTTGAGGCAAACCCACATACGCTCGTTGCTCCGTCTGCTAGTCTGTTTTCTTTCCCGCTGCTTTTTCTGTCAAACCTCTAATTTTAATTGTAAAAATTGCTTTTTAAACTGTTTTAACTGTATTTGGTGTTTTATTTATTTCTGTAATTCACACTTTTTAATGAAGATATTTTGAGATTTTGAGTACTTTTGCTTTGCTTCGAAGTGAGAGCAGAATACATTGAATGAGAAATATGTCTCAAATAAAATTCGGGGAAATAAGTTTAAATGAAATGTAGAAAAAAATATAATTTAGTAGGCCATGCAAGGAAGTCATGTGGTATCTACAAAATATTTGTTTAATATCAAAGTCGGGTTGAAATAAAAGCAGTAATCTGTAATTTATATTTATCCATAATATAGATATAAAGTGGACACTGTTTTTCCGATTGTTAGAAAAGTTCTTTTAACCCGTTACCGGCCAGTGATCTATTTATAGATCACCTACGTTTAGAATGCCCACTGAGAACAATATCTTTCAATCACTTCTTGTCACTGTTGTCCTTACACATGTGGCCACAACCCCAAAGGCGTTTTGAAACTTTCCTTCCCAGTTCAGTCTAGCAGATAATATCTGAAGTTAGCCGAATGATGCTTCAGAGCGCAGCTTTGTATTTTGTATCCAATAGGAAGAAACAATTCAAAGTAAGTTATACTTTTCATATGTGTTCTACATTTTCAATACCTCTTTAATTGTTCTGCGTTATTTAGATTAGAAAAATAACTTTTCTTATAATTAAATTTTTAGCTTAAACATGCTGATCTATAAATAGATCGCTGGGCGTTAGTGGTAACTAATATAGTTTTTTTCCCTTTTCATTTTTTCCAAAATGTCCAAGCATAAACTGTTTCACATCACCGAAGAAGCGTTATGATATGTATATGTCTTCTAAGGAGATTGAATTCGATATAATTGCTTTACCGCCTGATGTGGATGAGCTAACTGACGAAGAGTGCTTTGATGATGGTGAAATGATAAATTTCTGTCTGTTGATAAAATGATGATTAGATATTACGGTCAATATTTTTTTCAAACAATTTCTTAAAGGCAAACCCATACGGTTTGGCTATAAGTTTTGTGCCATATGTGGAATTAGGGGTTACTGTTATAATTTTGACTTATATTGTGCTGCGGAGATTTTTGACAACACTCCTGGAACTTCGAAAGAACCTCCTGGAACACGAGTGATGAAAAAAATGCTACAATCAGTAATTGATCCCGATAGCCACATCATATGTTTTGACAATTTTTTTAATTCTTATGATTTGCTGGTTGAACTAAAAACACAAGGATTCAGAGTCACGGGCATAATTGGAAACAACAGAACTAGTTCTTGCCCTTTAATGACTGATAAGATATTAGAAAAGAAAAATCGTGGTACTTATGCTTACTGTTTCGACGAAAGGAACGAAATAACTATAGTTAAATGGAAGGATAGCAAGTATATAACAGCGGCAACAAACTTTGATTACATATAGCCTGTAACCCAAGTTTCAAGCCATCAAAAAGGTTTGAAAAAAATCCCAAATTTTGCAACCTAGTCCTATAGATCTATATAACAAAAATATGGTGGGGTCGACCAGCATCACTGGCTTTTAGAAAAACAAAGAATTCAAATCCGAGGCAAAAAATAGTACTGGCCAATATTTACAAGAGTTACTGACATGGCTGTAGTAAATACTTACATTCTGTTCAATTTAACGAATTCTGAAAAGAAAAGTATAAAAGATATCCGAAGATATATCGCTGTTGCGCATCTCAAACTGGAAAAAAATTCTAAGAAAAGTATTGGAAGACCTTTGGTGATGTCATCGAGACCAAAGTTGATAGACTCTATACGTTTAGATAGGAAAGACCATGTTTAGGTAAGAAACAAAACCAAAGAAGATGCTAATTTCAAAAATGTAAGGGAAGACCTCTTACGTTTATGTCCAAAATGAGATGTAACACTTTGTGTGAAATGTTTTCCTCTATATCACACTTAAATATAGCAAATTTGCTCAATGAAAATGCAACTAAGAAAGTATAGATCAGTAAAATAAGATTGTTTTCTTTTAAATATCATGAGTTGTTTTTAATTTTGCAAGAAATTCATATTTTTTAACTAAATTTGTGTTTTTTTAATCATAAGGTCAGAGGACAGTTTTTTGTTCTTGTATTACCAGAAGCGTCCCACATCGTTTTAGAGATCACCTATTATCTAAACTGCTAATTATGGTAAGTGGATAAAACTTCAGAATTACTTTATGATATATAAAATGTAATTTTAACTTTTTTTTCAAAAATTTGGTTTTAAAATAAATTGGGCGTTAGGGTTAATCTCATATTTTTAATTGCCAAAATTTGTTTCTCAAGTGTTAAATCTTCTTAACTAGCAGTATTTACGTACAGAATCGAAACTGAAGATAAGGATTCCCACTGGAAATCACATATGTTGTAAGGTTTTGGTTAAACTAACAAAGTTTTATTTTAATTTAAATCTTTCTATCTCTTCTCAGTTTCAACTTCCCGTTAGAAGAAGCGCGCGGTTTCAGCTTATGCTAATTTGACGTGGAGCCAACTGCTATTTAAGCAATAGGTAGAAACCTCTCAGTGTGAGAGAGCTTTTAGTCTCAGATCACGGTCATTCTATTCGACGTTCGCCTGACCAGCTAGCAGTTAAATTCTAAGCCATAGTGCTTGCTACGTGATTGCTTATTGAAATAAATCCAAGTGCGCTAGTATTAGTAATTCTTGCTACGCACCATTTAGCTTTGTGAGCAAAGAGTAATTTAATTTGTATTTAGCTTTAGTTTTAAATTTATCTGATTGTTCATTTTAGATCCAAGTGTGGTCTTTTACTTTCTGTATCCCTCCCGAGTTGGGAAGTGGTTTGTAAATAATATTGATTTAATAAAAGAGGATTTTAAATCTCCTTCAAGTGCAGTTATTCTACCACTTAATCACAGAGTCTGCCACCAGAACATAGCTGCATTCAGCTCCCTGTTCCAGATCAGGACTTAAGGACTTAAGTAGTTTCACAAATATGTTTGCCAAGAATATGCACCGAACACTCAGTCCTGACAATGTTGCGACATTTTTCTCAATGTAGTAAGCATTTCAAACCATACTTTATTTAAAAATTATGCTTGTCTATTTTAATTGTTAATCTAACTGCAATTCTTTTACCGGTTATCTTTCTTTACATAAACATTATAAATCTTGTAAATATTTAGAAATATCAAATAACTAATATAAATATTTGAGAATCTGCATATGTTTCGTTAGGGAGGGTTAACACCATTCCTTATTCTAGACAAGATTTTGATGTTTTAAAATATTATAATAAGAATTTAAATATGTAAATTTAAGTTATATTAATAAACTGTTTGATAAATTTTGATTTTTTTTAATTACATGCAACTTAGTCAGCTTTTTGTACATAGATGTACTGTTGAGAATAACTGTGTGAGTGATATGTAATTCTGGAAGGGATAAGAGGCAGATTAGATAGTGCGTGTATATGTTCTTAAAACTCGAAGATTTGGCTGTGCGCATAATCTACATCATTTTATGTTGTGAATTTTATAAATGAAATGAGATCTATAGGATTGTTGTGTAATCTGATTTGTTATGTAGGGGAGAGGGCAGCTTTCTTTCTAAAAACATTTTTGTCCTTAATTTACTAATGATTTTTCTAGTTTTATGAAATTCTAGAAATTTTCTGAAGAGCATTCAAGAAACACTATCAAGCAATCATAGCACTATATAATGAGTATTGTATTTTATGTTTTGTTGTGACCACAAATTGTACGGTATTTATCATGTGATATCTACCAGAGCTTTCTGATATTTTCTCAACTTATATATCAGCTCACGAGAAAAAGTAATCGGTTACACATCGTCCCTTCCAAGTGACAAAGGTAGCATCTGTCCAGGCTTTCGTTGCTTTGACTAGAGACTAAGTATTTTTTATTTCATTGCAGGAGTTCGAAATCTCCTCTTTACGACATGGAAAAAGAGAAAATCTTTCCCCGCGAATTTTGGCTTTTCTTGTTGCCTGTATTTTCATTTATAACTATTTATTAGAAAAAAGAACAACTATCTATATTGTTCATTATGTTGTGTACAGTTATTCATTTCTTGCATGAGAGCTTTAATTTCTTGCAGTCGGCGAGATTTATTTTCGATTCGCCATGTTCAAACCGTTTGCTTAATGTAAGTTTTCGTTTTAGTGTCAATACACCTACTTTGTTCTTAGTACTGGTAGCATGCACTTTATTCCTTCTTTAGTTCTAGAGTTTTAAATCACTTTTTGAAAGAATATGAAGAAAATATATCTTAAAGAAAGCACGAAAGATAAAAGTCCCAGGGATCAACTGAAACGATACCTTCCAAAAGCAGGAACGAATTAAACCTAAAGACACAGTTCAGATGTTAGTAAAAAATGCTGTCTTGGGCGTCTCTTTTTTTTAACGTACTCTAACGCTTAGCGCAGAGTGTTCTACCCATGGGTAATACAAAAATCGGATAATCTGCATCCGGATAATCGAGAATTTACTGTATTTGTTTTATCCTAAAAATAATTTACAAGTTACTGGTTTTCTTTATAAAACTTCTTGCAACTACAGAGACTTTCTAAAATCTAGCATGTTTATCAGTTATTTTGATTTTAATCTTAAGAGATAGCTATTAATTTTTCATGACTCTAAACAAATAGTTCTGCTTTTAAGATAATGGCACCTAAAGATAACCTAAAGGTATTTTTCATGTTCCAACACAGAATTCTGTCATAAATATTAAAAGCTTTATGTCTGGATCACAATAAACTTGTGTGAAAGTTGAAAGCTGAAATTTTAACGAAAGAGTACGGAAACCACTGCTACCATGAGAGTACTGCTACCATGGAATAATTTATGACACAGGTACTCTTTATCAATGCTATAAAAATTCCAAGCGGATTTCGTAAAAAAAAATTATCAAGAATCACATATAGAAATTAGGTAAAGTTTCTAACATTATACCATATATCTAAGTTTTTAAGTTACATTTTCTTATGGTTATTTACAAAGGATGTAAAAGTCGAAGGATAACACATAAATAATTCTAACATTTTACGGTCTCCATGCTATAAAATGGTAGAATGAATATTGAAGTCAAGAAGCAAAACAGTTTAGTTCCCTTGATATTTTAAGTCGCTTTTTAGATCAGAATAGTCTACTTATTTAAAATAGCCACTTCACAAATTTCTTCTTCCTATAATTTCTAGAAACCTAAGGCACCATTTGCACACAATACAGGGTGTTTATAAAATCTCGGACCCATTTTGATGTTTAATAACTCATAAAATAATAAAGATATATTAAAATTAATAACATAAATGGTTAGATAGACTCAAAAGTTTCATGACCCTTGTCAAAGAACTTCCACGTGTGCGTCCTTCGTCGCACGGAGAATATCAAGTCGATATTCAATTTCACGCCAGGTACCCGCAAGCATGTCGGCATCCACAGAGGCTACTGCGGTTGTAATTCTGGCTTTTAGGTCATCCATGTTCGAAACTCTCCTTCTGTAAATGTTGTCCGTTACAAATCCCCAAAGGAAAAAGTCCAGCGGCGTTATATCAGGTCATCTGGGTGGCCAAGGAATTGGACCTCCTCGCCCAATCCGTTTTCCTGTAAAATGGTCATTCAAAGAACTACGAACGATGGTACCCCAATGAGGTGGTGCACCATCTTGTTGCAAAAAGACATGTGGCTGAAGCTCTTCTAGTTGTGGGAATACGAAGTTTTCCAACATGTCTAGGTATACGACTGATGAGACCGTCTTTTCTGTAAAAAAGAAAGGCCCAATGACTCGGTCGTGCATTAGTCCACACCACACATTAACCTTTGGGGAATCCCTTTGTGAATTCCCATCAAAAGTAGACATACCATTGCAATAGTTGCCAAAAACAAAAGAGAGAAAAATGCAGTTAATAAGCAGACAATATTTAGAAAAGTACAGATATTCAGACTGGAAAATGAAATTAACCACACGCGCAGACGATATTTACAAAAGTAAAGATATTGAAACCTGAAAAGGAAAGTATATAAGTTATTCCATCAATAAATGCCAAAAGTTTGTTTATATCTTCATTATTTTATGAGTTATAATTTGTTTTACATCTTCATTATATTATGAGTTATTAAACATCAAAATGGGTCGGGGACTTTATAAACACTCTGTAATTTTCTCTATTTCATCAGCGACTGTAGATAAAATAACCTTTGAACCGGTACCGGTTGCTATCCATAAGCTGATGTAAAAGAGAATAAACCATATCTGGGTTGGTGTTCGAACCACTTCATTGGCAGACTTTACCGTGGATAATCCTCTAAGCGGTCCAAAAACAAGCTGTGCTTTAATGTTATTAAACTCTATTTTTGCTATAAAAGATATAACAACAAACAATGCCATAAAACTTTTCAGTTGACTTCACAATTCAATGAACTTTCTTGAATTTCATTATGTTTCATAATAAAATATCTGATCATATTTAAGATTTCCATAACCTAGGTTTTAGCAGTTTTCAGAAATATTCCAGACAGCTTAAAACTGAATACTGTGCAGGAATGTTTGAATGACATTACTAAATCTTTCTCTACAGAAGCTTTGAAGAGAAAAGATGGTCAAATTTTACTGTAAAAAATCTGCATTTTAAGATTGTGCCTATCTGTATCTAATAATTTAATATATTTGATCAAGTACATCATAGGAACATGAGAGAACACCATGCATTTAATTACTGGTAATTCACTCTATTGCAAAACAAATGGGCGCAGGATATATATTACGATCTTTTTTAAAATATCAGGTATCTCTACAAATTTTGCCGTCGGAAACGTTTCTTTTTCAAATCTTTTAAATGCTACGTTATATTATTATGCGACATCTGTTCCACGTAACAAAAGTTCCTGTTGGACAAGACAGAAAATTACAAATTTATCTTCCACACGCCCTGGTAAATAGCCCCTTCCCATATTGCTGACTTTCGACGTAACGAGAAGATCTTTTATATGTCTTTCAAGAGTATAAATGCATTATCTAACACATCGATGTTTTTAAAAGTAACAACCTTGCTTTTAATACTGTCAAGGCTCAATGTCAATGCTTATTTTAGCATTTTCAACATTTGTCTAATTTGTGTAACTTAAAATATGTTTGATATTTAATATACAAAACTAACGGTTTCTGAAAATACTTTCAGTAATATTTTAATATATAAAGATATTTCTAACTCCATATATCCCATATTTTTACATAGAATGTTTTGTATTTTTTACAAACTTAATGAAATTTTGCTTTTCATTCAAATTGCGTAATGAAAAATTAAAAGAAAAATTTTAATTTTGCTGTTATTTCCATTACATACGAAACATATAGTGTTTCTTGCCTGTAATTTAGTAACTAATTGTTATCACATAATAAAAATTTAATAATTTATGATTTGATGAAGCGTTTTTAATTTACAATAGATAATTTACGAATCTTAAGAAGCATTTTCAATCATTTAAATGTCTAATAATGAGAAGTAAACTTCTAAAAATAATTACTGTTGTATATTGAATATTAAAACAGGTTCCTAATTATAATTTAAGATTTGCTTTAAATTATATAACTGTATAAAGGGTTATTTCTGTCTAATAAACTAAAGATAAAATAATCATAACTAGTAATAAAATATAGGGTTTGTTAATTCTCCGCGAGAAGTACATTCTTTGTATTCCGATAATCTATGTTATTTGTATAATATTTTTGGTTATGAATAAGTATATTTTCATAAAATCGTTATTAATTTGATTAATGAAACTTCCATTTTCCATGAAGTAATTCTTATTATATTGTAAAGCTAGCAGAATCATACATACTCTTTACATTATTTTAATTAACAGAAATTACATTAAAGATAATTATTAGTATTTGTTATTAAGTACATTTAGAAAAATTAATGTAAAGCACACAACACTGCAAGTCCAAGCAGAAAGTTTAATCACTAATGCGTATGTATACATCAGTCAATTACATGAAGATATTTTTTGTGTGGATTTATGATTAAGCAGGCCATTTTTTGATAAGGACATGTGTAATATTTATATAAGAAATCATACTGGTAATCTTAATGCAAGTGTCTTCTTTTAAGAATTTTATTATGATATTAATTACATTGTCAAACATTACATTATTTATTACATTATGAACTTCCATTATGATATTTGATATTTTAGCTGCCTGATGAAATGACAAGTCCGTTCAGGCAAAAATGTAAGATGAATCAATGGAAAACTTCAGATGTTTTAAACCCAATAGTTGCTTCTTTATGTTTTTTATGAATAAGACAAGTTAAAAATGCAAATAACGACACTACAATAGACCTAGGTGTATTTTATTACATTTTCGCTTTCACTGAAGGTAGGAAGCTAATAATAATAGGTTTGGACATCACGCAGCTTCCTTGAAACATTAAATCATTTTTAACAGAAAAAAGTATCAAAGCCCAGATAACAGGTTACACAAACGACAAGATATGCATCTGCTTGAGAACAACATATTAAATAATTCATAAAAATATGCTTCTGAATAACAATGTGTAAATCTTAACTGAGAATGTGAATTTAGTATTCTGTTCTGTCAGGAATGGTTTTAATTTTTCAAAGCTGCTAAATTTGATCCTGGTGGCAGAATTAAAGCAATTTTTATACAGAAAAAAATTAATTTTTGCATCACAATTTACTAATGCCCGATATTTTCTGGAATGCTTTCCGGACAATTCCATAGTTTATTCCACTAGGTTCGAGAAATTAATTTAAACCCACGTACGAGTAATCTAGATTTGGCTATCAGAAGCTCATATTTCCAAGTGGGAAGGATTTTTAGTTTTTGCAAGGCTTTCAAATTTAAGTTCATATACGCTACGATCATTACAATGGCTACAAAAGGAGGGAAAGCAAACAGTACAATCTTATTTATTGTATACAAAACACTATAAGGGGAGGAATATATGACTCAATTTTCGTGTTGTTTGTTGTACACAGAGCTTCCATCTCTGGCAGCAGCAATGCCTGTAATCTAGCTGGAGATCGAGTTGAACTAAGCTTAGATGAGAGATACGGGTATCCAGTCCATCCGGCATGAACTCTATGGCAGAGTTCCTCAATCATAGCGGTTGGCTATTGATGGCATGCCAATCACTTGGCAACCCATATGTGAGATATCTGGAGAACAGGTTAAAGATGGCAACAGTAGCATAGGAAACGCAATTTATGTCGAGATAGTTCAGGATAACACAGTACCATGCTGTTGTGCACTATCTTGTTGAAAGATGACGTCACGCTGTCCATGAAGATAGGCACAGCCCCTTGCCTTAGCACACGGTTGTAACGGTGACTACATTATCTTGTTAACACTATCAGCTATGGTGTACAAAAGTTACCAGGAACTGTATCCAGTGGCATCCCATGGAAGCTCGGTAGGTGCTGTGTCCGTATGAAAATGATTAACTGAAAATTGAAAATTTCGTTTATCCCGTGCCTCCACAAGCGGATTCGACCATCATGATGCTGTTTGAATAATTGCGATTCGTCTGATAAGTAGACGTAGTGCCATTGTTCAATCCAAAGTCGCCTTTTGTCTCACTGTAAGGTCTCAACGTTGTAGCATCACCGCAAACTTGCTGCAGCGTCAGGGGGGAGGCTGCAACAATGATTGCCATGCTGATAATCTGTGGTACTGCAGACGTCATCATGCTGCCCACGCAGACAATGGATGAACCAATTTCCTGACTCAGGGCATGTGAGGTCGGTTTATAATCTTGAAAGGCCGAGAGGCCATCATGTCTGTCATCGTAGACGGATGAAATCAGAAAACAATTCCAGGAGAATCATCTTACTTCTGATCAACAAAACTGGAAATTCAATCCACATCAGCTATTTCTAAACTTTTCACACATGAAAGTGCTCTTTTCAGCTTGCCTAAAGGAGATTCAGTTTTCTTGCCCTTTTTAGTAATCTCAGTAATAATTACTGGTGCGTTTAGAAAGTTCAAAATCTGATAGCAGTTTATTGACAATATCTTTGGCTGATTCCACCGATACTTTATGAAAACCCGTCCCTCTTATACACAATATAGATGGCAGTTCAAAATCTTCAAATCTGTTCAAAGTTCAAAATCTAGTAGCAGTTTATTGATAATATCTTTGGCTGGTTCCACCGATACTATATAAAAAACCCGTCGAATAGTCTTCCAACTTATACACAATATAGATAGCATTACTCATAGCCGCTATGTACACATGTGCTGTTATGTAAATGTTTTACATAGCCCAGTATGTAGTACAATTTATGCAAATTTGACGTTTATTACATGCTACATTCATGGTGTAACAATTTTAATTGCGAGCAGCACATAACTACAAAAGAAATTTTCTGACTATTTCCCATAGTTTTTGATTTTATGTTCGTTTCTGATGGGTTTTAAAATTACAAACTTGATTATGATTTAAAAAAGTGCTTAGAACTACTTAGAAGAAATGGGAATTCTATCTCTAATTGAGAAAAGAATTAAATACAAATGTAGCACCTAATAATATCAATTCAAATGCTTCTCAATATCACTGACTTAAAGCTGGTAATCTGTAAACTTAAATCTATTTGCTTTCAAGTACCTGTAATTGCACAGTGTCTTGTTACTCCAGAAGTTTATAAATCTTTGTCGAAACACTCTTCGAAAGGAACATGTTCGAAAGGAAACATGTTCCCGAATTAGTGTTGACGACAGAGGACATTTCTAGCTGCATAAGCCTAGATATAGGATTCATAGAAAAGATCTTTTATTCGCATCCTGATGATATATTCCATACTGATATGGCTATAGATAGCATTAACAGTATTAAATTTTGTCTTGAATGTTTGTTGCATTCACATATTATATAAATTAAAATCCTTATAGTATTTTGTTATCATTTAATTTAAATGCATCCAGTAAACTTCAGATCAGTTTTCTGTGATCGTTTTTTTTACCTACACAAAACAATGAAAATAATTGGAAAAGCGATACAACGCTTTTATTGATTCAACGCAAAATGCTGTTTCGAGACTACAGCTCTTCTGAGTTAACTCCCCTTTGGGCTATTAAACTTTCTTCAATTGAATTAGAAAATAGTTCAGTTACATTAAAAGACTGTTTAATACTGTTTCGATAAACTTCATTTCTCCCGAATGTCAGAGAATAGCGCTAAAATTTAAATAATGTTTTATACAAAAATGATAGCCGAAACTCAAACATGAGCTAAATTTACCCCCTAGCGTTATCATTAAATTCATATTTTCTAATCAAAACTCTCGAAAATTTCAGTTATCGATAAATAGTAGTCAAATGGAACAAACTATTGAACGATGACATGAGTTTCTGAATGAATACTCAAAATTCTCTCAAAAAGGCCCAAAGGATTAATCCATTGTTCCATATCAACATAATTTTGTCCAAAATGTGTACGTCTGAATTTTAACAGTTTGAAGGTAATTTCTCTCGCCTTCTTAGTGTGCCTTTGCGATGTAATGGTCAGCACACTCGGCGCGTATTCGAGAGTTCCGTGGTTCAAGTTGCGGCGACGGCATTGCTCATTTTTAACCGGGGTAAAGTTAAAACTTAAATGCTGAAGATAATTTATTTAATACAAATAGTGTCTCCCCACCAAGTTGTATATTTAGTTAGAGTATTTTATGAGGACATGATTTTCTGAATCAATTTAAAACAAATGCCCAACATTTTGAAAAAGCAAAGATGTGTAAATCCTGTTACCCAAAACTACTGTTTGAAAAGAGAAAATAGTAGGTAACTTTAAACGACATCATCATAAAAGTAATGAGTTGAGTTTGATTCCAATAAAATAAAATGCACTGTTAAGTGTAAGTGTATGATTGGGCAAACTAAGACAAAAACAGAAGTAAAAGTGGAAAACAAAATCGGTAAAAGGTTTAGATTTTAACGATCGTATAAAAGTGCTCTCTTAAAATTTAATATGGCTTATCAGTAGAGATTATTGATAGAGATGGCCCAGGTGAAACAGCGAAACATTTTATAGCATATTAGATGAATATACATTTAGACTAACATAAGAACGTTATATAGCTTATGTATATTAAAAAGGTAAAAAAAATGTCTATTTATGCGTGTACTATATTACACAATGTTTTATGTAATGTAAACATGAAAAAAAAATCGAAATTTTTAATTAGATAATTGCGAATTAAATGCCTTTTTACTTAAATCAATCAAATTAAAAAGTGATAAGAATGATATTATTAAGAACTGAATCTATTGTTGTTATATAATTTAGTTCTTTAATTAATAACAAAGAGATTAAATATGAAAGTCTTATGTTTATCCGTATGACAACAAACTCGAATGAAAAGAGAAACAGCGCAGCGGAAATTCGTGTTTCGAGACAAATAATCCTTTTGGGCTAACAACTCTGGTTATTACTAATCGTTGTTCCTCTGTCTTTATTTACTGTTCATTAAAATGACCTCTTTTAATGCTGAACAGTTAATATAGTGATTTATATCAATATATCATTAAAGTTAAGCTTGGTATTTATAACATTAATCTGAATCTTAACATTCCTGCACTTTCTCCCCGGAAATAATGATAATTCATTCTGCCAGAATTGATAATTCATTCTGCCAATTTACATTCTGCCATCCTGCCAGAATGTAAATTGCAGAAACTCAGTTGATGCAAATGAGAAAGAGTACTATTTAAGTCGTGACTTCACCGACTTCGAGAAAGAGAGTCTGATTCCCTGACTAGCGCGCGTTTGCCTTTTCGCTACGTCTCTCTGAGCTATTGCTACGCTCGGCCATACCTTAGGCCCTTGCTTGGCTTCGCCGATTTAATTAATACTTAGGGGCCAACTAGATGGATCTCTGATAGCTTCAGCTATACCTTTCAAATAGCTTAGTTAGCTAGTTTTAGTTTAAATTATTATTATTTTATGTTCAAGCCAGAGTGGCGGCTTTGTCTACAGTTCCAAGTAGGAATAATATACTGAAAAATAAAGAGTTGTAAACCCTCTTTCAGTCTTGCGTGTTCTGTTCACACACTTAAGCTATTTAGTTAAGGCTTGTTAGTTTTCGTGGGGTTCTAAGTTAGAACTTCAGGATTAAATAGTAAAACCCCACAAATCAATTTTAAGCAAAGCTATGTAAGTTTTTTAAAATTTAACTATCTCTTAGAATAAGGGGAAAAACTGTATTAAGTAGATATGTATACAGATAGAAATTTCGCCGGCCAATAATTTTGTCCAAGTTGTGTGCGTCTGAATATTTACGGTTCTTAGCGTGCCGCCTTCTTAGCGTGCCTTCGTGGTGTAATGGTCAGCACACTCGGCGCGTATTCGAGAGGACCGTGGTTCCAGTCCCGGCGACGGCATTGCTTATTTTTCATATCTCCTGCTTTCGGAAGTAAAACTAATTGCTGAACATAGCGAACAATAATAGTACAATATATGACAAACTTAGATTTTTCCTGATTGTTCTGCTTTATGTTTGTTTCAAATAAGCTATTTCTGAAAACCTACGGGATCTTTCAAGAATCTTCATTGAAAAGATGCTTCTCGAAATTTTTAACCTTGATTTAAATTTTTAACCTTGATTTAAATTTTTTTTTCTAATACAAATTAGTTAAAAATAGCTGTTTTATGGAATTCCTGAATGATTTATAAGATTACACCTGACAAAAAAAAACAAATCTGCTGTGATTTAAAGTTTAAATAGTAATCAAATGTCAGAAGCAACGATTTATCACGTTTATAACAGTGCGAAGAAAACGAACATGTTGATATCGATAAAAAGTTTGGAAACTAGGTTCTGTAAAAGAAACAACCAGTCATGTAACTATTTAATCGGAATTTTGTCCGTAAATTTGATATTTCTATCTAAAATCAATACCAAATAAGATACCAACATTAATTGTTCATCCAATTAAGAAAGTTCTGGGTATATAAACTTATACCAAAAAACCGGTTACAAAATAGAAAAATAGGGAAAAAATTTGAGAGTCAAGAAAAACTTATAGGCAATTGATTCCATACGGAATTGGACGAGAATTCATCATAGGTGTTGAATCGTATTTTATTTTTAATCTTACTCTGAGTGGTGGAACTAAGCTTCACCATTAAACACTTCCCACCTCTATCTCTGAGCGCTTCAGGATAGAATCCAAAGAAAAATTCGCCAGAAAATTAATGGCATGGCGTAGTATAAATGGAAAAGACAATGTTTTTAATCCCGGTGTTTTCCTCCAGGGAAGAGTAAATGGTTGCATTTATTTAAATAGATGTACTAAAAACTGTTTGATTTCGTTTATCGAAGATAATCATTAAAATAATGCTTTGTTTTGGCAGTGTTTCGCTACCAAAGATTACGCGACAAAGAGTTGGAATACCATCTATATTAAACAACAAGAAAACTGACTCGTGGTTTGAATAAAATAACGTTCCAAGCTTACCCCACGCCAGAGGTTTAGAAAGTTTTAGAGGCATTATTGTAAACAACTACTCCAATAAAAATTGAGAGCTAAAATTTGACTTAATTCTAAAGAAGTTGCCTTTGATTATTAAACATGGCTTCTAAAGAGATAACCCAAATGTGCCTTAGGAAAACCAGAAAGAATTATCATAAGAAAGTTTATGCAAGATTTTAAATATGCATGTCAAGAAAGATATAATTGAATTTTAATTTAATTTGTATTTTAGAGTTAATTTTTAAAACGCTGAAATGTCTTATTTTATCTGGAATTCTATATACGTGGGCAAGAAATGTTGCATTTTGGCGTTTTCCACCTGAACTGTGTTCGCCATCTTTCACGTACTCTTCTGTACCCACAAAAATAAACGTCATAGTTTGTACAAATACTACATGATGTGGTATATCAATCTATTATTTGTGAATTTTTGCTTTGTGGAGATATTAATTCTATTAAAATAGACTACTGAATCTAGACTCATCATATTGGCCATTGGCCGAAGGGATGGACTTCTGCCTTTTGGTCCGGGGAAAGTATTTTATTTCCCTTTTGCCACCCAAAGGAAAACCAATGGGGGCGTTTCCAATCCACCACCTGGGGACACGCTTTCTAGGGCTTACAAGCTTCCTCGAGAGAAAAAGTCCAAAAGCGGACTTTATGTACGCTTATACAGATTTTCCTCTGATAAGATAGTCACCAATGGAGGTTCTGAAGTATTTCATGCTACCCTCGGCGATACTACTTATCAACACAGAACTGGCGAAGGAGGCATATTGTCTAACTTCACTTGCGAGCTTCAGGCAATAGCGGAGACACTTGATATATATAGATCCCTTCCCATTTCTGAGCAAGCAAAATGAATCACTGTCTTATGTGTTCATGAAAGGCAACTCTACAGCCAATTCTGGATGGACGCTACCTGATCACCAACGAGATCCAGTCTCGCCTAAACAAGCTTCAAAATTTAGATAAGGCCTGCATTTTTCAATGGTTGCCAGAGCATGTCAAAATCGCAGGTTAAGGAAACAGAGGCACTTGACATTGCCATTTCTGAGCAAGCAAAAGGAATCGTTGTCTTATGTGACTCATGTGTTAATGAAAGGCAACTCTACAGCCAGATTCTCCAATGGCTGCCAGCGCATGTCAAAATCACAGTTAACGAGAACATAGATAAACTGGCAAAAGAGGCTCGAAATCTTAACAATAATACTATAAATCTTAATAATAATACTGTAAAGAAACTTTCAATTCCAATAAAGTACCAGCTCCATGACATTAATGGAGAACGATTTATAGCTAAAAGCATTGTCAGACTTCCAAATAGCTATCAGAAATGATTGAAAATTGAAAGAGAGGATAACCTATAGGAATTGTGATAACTGCTCGGCGCAGAACTGACAACTGCACTCATTTTTGAATGTGCGTCCATCCTTGATCAATTGTTAAAAATTGGGGTCTTGTTTAAAGGACCGAACTTCTATGATGATAATATTTTGCAGATTGCCAGGATTGTCACCTTCTCCCTTGGCGCTATTTGAATAGGCTTTCTTATAGAAACGATAAAAACACAACAACAATAGCAACTGAAATTAATGAAAGTTTAAATAAAGTACATTAGAAACTGAACATTATCTTTAAAGAAGAAGTAAGATCATTAATGCAAAAAAGATTTGAAGTTCTCAAACCATAATTAATTTACTTATTATAACTCTTATTGAACTTAATTTTCTAGACTCAGTAATTTGTATTTCAATAATGAAAATTACATTGTTTTTAGGTTTAACCACGAAAGTTTAATGCACCGTAAATATATATTCATGTAAATGATAACCTGTTAGATGGATTAGATTAAAATATAGTTTATAACAATTTTCCTTTTATCATTTAAGAGCTTCACAATAAATAACTCTTTGTTAGGGTCACGATGATTTTTAAAACCCTTTTATACTTAACTTTTAACAAAATACTGTTTAACTATAAAGGAGAGTGCAGAAAAATGAAATAAAAGTTTAAAACTTCCGTCATATTTACTTTAAATATTAAAAAAAATGTATCATTATTCTCTAGCTTCTTAATTTACCTGAAGTTTTTAAATAATTTTAGAAACCTGCCATGTTTATACAGCTATCTTTTAACCAATCTAGACTTAATTAATATGAAAGGAGATAATATCTAAAACTAATCCTGATATTTTATTCTTAGGAAACGTTTCATGAAAGCACTGATAGTGTCTTGCAAGTTGATTGCTCTGCTACCCCCAAGGTATTAATATGCTTAGGTTTGTTGCAATGAAGTTAAATTTTTGTCTCAGTATTTACACGGAAACTGTAAAGATAAGTGCTTGGAATTTTTGTCTTATTTAATCTCAGAACGAATACTGTGTTGAATTTCTCTCAGAGAGTACATAAAATGCTTTCAAATTTAAACAAAACATCGAGCTTTTAATTTAATTTATCTGTATCTTTTAAAATGATTTGTTGAAGCTGCTGGAAACAAATAGTTTTTCATCTTTAAATTATTATTTTTTTTAAACTGCAAAACTCGTAAAATTGGATTCGTCTGCATTTTAATATGTATAGTGATATGAAATTCATTTCATGTAACATTATTTTTAATCGACCTAGATCGATTCTTTAATCGATTCCTTTAGTTTTTCTTACAACAAAATGAGGAAAAAGATTTTAGAGTTTGTTAAAGTAGTATAATATGTGTTAGTTCAATTTATTTTAAACTAGCGGAAGTACCCGATGCCAGTTAAGTTAGATTAAGAATAATGTATCTAACAACAGTGGAAACGATGTCGCTGTAATCTCTCTCTAATAATGATGCAAAAATATAAGATTCATGGTCACAAATGTTTCATTCTAATGCGATATGGCACCCACATAAAAATTTTCTATAGAAAAATAAACTAATTCTCTCTCATTATATCAGCAACAATGACTCGCAGTTTTTAATGATTTTCGTCTTTCTAATCAAATGGTCGAAAAGCTCCAATTCCATTCAATATTTCAAATATATTCAATTTTAGTCAATTAAATGTGGAAAACCATTTATCATAATCGATCAGAAAACAATAACGCGAACAAACAAACAAACAGACGTTCCTCTTTTTATATACAGATTTTGAAAAACTTACAAATTTTTGATTAACAACTCTAGGATTGGAAAACGAGCAGTAGCAACACTTTTGGAAATAAAGCAATTTTATCTCCTACGCACGAGACTGTTGCCACACGGAAAAATTTTTAAGTGCGAAATTTAGTGTTTTCAGAGTTTTTAATTAATATCTCGGCTGATTAAAGGCGTACGAAGATGGGGATAGTCGAAATGGCTTCCCACGAAATTTTGGAATAGGGAATAACGTATTTAATGTTTGAAAATGGTATTTTTATTTCATTGCAAATCTTAGAAATATTTTATTAACGAACTCTATGAATTGATAGCGAGCAGTGGCAACATTTTTCGAAAAAAGGCAGATTTTTATTTCCAGCGTGCGAGACTGTTGCCACTCGAAAAAATGAGAGCGAAAATTAGCGTGGTCAGAGATTTTAATTAATATCTCTGAGTTTAGCTAATTTTTTTGGAGGAAAAAATTTACGTCGTCCTTTCCGAGAACGCAGAAGAGATATGTACAATTGATCACATTTTTATGTTCTTCAATATTTCAGAAGAAACAATTGTAAAAAAAAATACTAAAAAATATTTCTTAGAAAAGCAGTTTTAACCACAACACAACTAATATAAAAATATGCACACAGTTTATTCTGTTTAGATATCCGCAAACCTCCTTAGTACCGATTTTTATCAAAACAACTGATTTTGCATTTTTGATTTAAAAATAAAGTCATAAGTGTTTTTTTTCAAATTTTGGGAATATTTTTCTGTTATTAAATAATAGAGGATCTGTAGGTATGTTTCTCGCATTGCGAAAAACGGCGGCATCTAGTGCCACCGAATGTTGAACACACGTATTTCTGAACACACGTATCTGAACATGTGCCTCTCGAGGCCCGAAACTTGTATTTTGGTTTTTATATTTATTTGTGTTTTGTACAAATTTAATGAGGTTTTGATTAAACATTCAGCGATTTAAAAGCCTTTTCATGTATTCTGCAAAGCGTATGATAATTATGTTCCACATTTAATAAAAAAAACTCGCCGATATAAAAGAAGTGTTTTACGATTCGGCAAAAGTCAATACATTTATCTTTCGTCTTTAGCCGTGTTTTGGGAAAACGGCGGCATCTACAGCCATCACATTATGAACACGGATAGTCTTCTTTCTGAACATGCGCAACTCGAAGCCCGAAATTTTGATTTCAAATTCGTTTTCTTTTTTTGCTTCATATTTTTCTCAAATTCAAGAAATTTCTTTAAAAACTCAGAAACAAAAACGCCTTGTGCTCCAATCAGAAAATGGATATTTATTTATGCTCCAATTCAATGAGAAAACTTAGCAATATTAAAGAAGTATGATGCCATTCGTCAAAACGCAATATATTTGCTTTTCGAATTTAATCAACTAACTCTGTGATTTAAAAGAAATGTGTTTCTAGAATTAAAATACTTTTATTTCCCACGCGGCAGTGTATTGTCCTTCAGCAACGGCTAAGATCTTTAATTTTTTTTAAATTTATTCTATTATCAATAACAAACTAAGAGATTTAAAATAAACCCAAATGTCACATTAGCGGTATTCATTAAAATCAATATATATATGTATATATATGTGTAGTATTTTCGAAGCGCAGTTAAATAGATGGATGCATAAACCAATAACTTCCAGACGTGGCCATTTCTAAACACAACTTTGTTCTACGAGTAATAATTCGCATCAAATCAGTTTTTAGTAGACAAGGCATTTATCCAACCATAGTTAAATACAATAATTTTTATGTACATTGATTTTTAAAGATATTGGTATTTTAGACTGAGAAGCAAAGCAAGTTGGATGTTGGCCAGATGGAAGCTCGGAAAGAACGAATGAATGACGTAGTCGCTTGCGGAGTATTCATATTAAGTATGATGCGCAAGTATATCCAAGCTGTGATTGGTTAATTTTGGGTTTTAGTTCCATTTTTCAAGCAGCATTACGTTACGTGGAAAGCGCTCGAAATTGGGAGAACAGATGAATTTAGGGGGAGAACACCAAATATAGAATAGTCAATTTTGAAGTCGGCAATCATTTCGTAAAGCAGCCATCGTATTTTGTTATATCTTATTTTTATAGCTGATTTAATTTGACATTAAAACATAGCTTATTGAGATTATTATGACATTAAACATAGCTTGTATAATCTGGCATTTAAGTCAAGTTTTACAGACATTTAAATTCTGCTTTCCAACCTGATTTTTTCTACTAATCGGATAAAAGTTAAATTGCTACATAAAATTAGCGCTGAAAATTGCAGCCTACAATTTTGGCTTAATTTTGACATTGTACGAAACCCTGCTATTTTATTAAGTACATCATAAAGCACTTATTTTAAAGACAAACTAGTAATGCATAATGCAATAAAGATTCAACCCTTTTACTTCTTTGTACGAAGTTAAGAATATATTGTAACAGCGAAAAATTTTTAAGTATCAAATGTCAACGAACATATCAATTTTGACCTCTCTCAAATCCATTTGAAAGATGTTTTTGCGTGACGTACGGACAGAATAAAGGACTATTTTTTTCCAAAACAGATTGGAAAATGGGTTTCAAATTGATTCAAAAGAAATCGTTTCCTTGACGTGTGTATGCATCTCGTATAACTCAAAAATGAGTAACCGTAGAGCTTTGAAATTTGGTATATGGGATTTCTGTAACATCTATTTATGCACCTCTCATTTTTCCTGCAGGCGGACGCACCAAACGTAAATATATATAAAAATTATAATAAGAAACTTTCCATATACCATCTCCAAGGAACAGAAATTAAATTTAAAATCATGATCGAAATGGTATTTGCCAGGATTTTAAAAGAATTAAAAAAAAAGCATTTTCTAGTCCTCCTTTGCTCTAAAAACAGTTAAGGAAAAACTTAATCGCAAAAATGCCAAAATCGAAAGTAAAAACTTATTTAAGTATTGAAAAGCCAGTTATTGTTACTGATAGTAGATTAATCGAGTTATCAAGGGGATAAACCAATCTACCATCAATTGACAACAACTAAAATAAGAGAGAATGTTCCATCTTACTTCTAAGTAAGCATCAAATTATTTGCTAGATTCAAGTCATAATTCAAAATTGATACTCAATCAAAATAAAGATATTAGTCCACTTAAATCCAAAGAATCCTGTTAAAAAGCAAATAATCTTTAAAATTAAAATTTCTCACTAAGAATACAATTGAACTGGACGAGACGCTTACTTTAGAAGACATATCCCCTACATGCTCTTTTCATTCCAAATACAAAAATAAAAACAAAAGTATAAATTCAAGAACGACAGCCATTTTACGTCCATCACTTAATACTTGCATTCCAGGCATTTGGTTTTAAAATTTGGCAGGCAATTTAATTCATTTTTGCTTACTATTTTTTAAATTTCTTATTTACTACAAGTTTTTAACTTTTAATTTTACAGATTTTTTAAAATTTTTAGTCTTCTTATGACTTTTAAAATTCGTTCTTGAATTTATTTTTGAAAGTCCTAGTGGAAGAGTGAATTAAGTCATCTGGTGCACAAACTTCTGTGTCTTTTTAGTCAGTGGGACCAAAATTTAATTTTCAATTTCCCGCACCGAAAATTTGTTCTACCTGTCCGCTGGCCGAATTGCTTTTTTTTTGCATATAAACTAATTAACTGTTTTTAATTATGTTTCATGTTTTTGGTTTCCCTGTTTTTTGACAATTTTTAACTAAGATATTTTGATTTTTTATCTATTTTTGCCTTGGCGATAAGTGAGAACTGAATTAATTGAATGAGAAAAATATCTCTAATGAAATTCGACGAAATGAGTTTAAATGAAGTGTAGCTAATATATATATATATATTTTAATAGGTCGTACAAAGAGTTATCTGATTCCACAACAGACATTTTTTAAAGAGTTGTGCTAAAATCATTGATCATATATATTTAATGATGATCAGATGCATATAAATCTAGTTCTTCAGAGGCGAAAGGTTTAGAATTGACTGATAATAATTACAAATGGGTGGTATATAACTTTTTCGTAGACATTTATAATAATTGCACATTGTCTGCTGCTCAAATTATTATGCCACTGAATTTTACCGATATTGATTGAGCCTTATTTAAAAAAAAAGCTACCAGTTTGCATGAAAACTGGAAAATAAAGATTATATGATACTGCTATGTAATTTAAAGATAAATTGCAACATCAGTTACAGATTAAAAAACAGTGAAAATTCAATCCCTGAATTTTAAACCACAGCCATACATTTTTTTTATAAAAACATCAGAGCATCCTTCTATCAATTGGATAAAAACACAATCAAATTTTAAGATACTCATGGAAAAAAAATCATTGTTTCATAGACGAAAGTGGATGATTATTTTTGAAAATGAGAAATTTTAACGTTTCCGAATAATAATAATAATAATTGAAAAATCGAAAATGTGTTTACTTTTCGCCTTTTCTCAAAATGAAAATATTTGTAATCTTTCCTTGTCTGAATTATTGTATTTAAAATTTAAACTGAAACTTTGCAGATGCTTTTCAAATATGCGGGTAAAGGCAACATACTTCTTTCACTAAGAGATATTAATTAGGTTTCGATTTTTATAAATATAATTCAAGTATTATGGTAGTTTTTTAGGAAACTATTTATGGAATTACAATCTAGGTATTACAGCTTCTAAAACAGTTTTGCTATAATAATAACGATAATCAATTTTCAGTACAACATAAATATAATTATAGTCAAATTTAAAAAATATCAGTACATTAATTAATTTTCGAGAAATGATATTTTGCGGTTCTGTAAGTTTTATAATATTTTTTCTATTATTTGCACTAAAAATAAAAAGAGTAACTTAAGGTTAATTTCGAAGTTACCCCAAGCTTTAAACTTTAATCAATAAGAAAACATCAATTTGAAGACAAAGTCTGATAATTAAAGATATACGTATGAATGTCTTGTGAATATTCTTTCCAAGCAGTTTTCTTTTCTCATTTTTTTAAAATTCGCTATTTAATTGAAGGAAAAAAAAGTATTTTTTTAGGAAATTGATTGAAGTATTTGGTTGGTTTGACCACTTTTTATTAAATATTCTATAGATATTGCCTAAGTATAACGTTTAAACACTTATTTTTTATGTTTACAAACTTCATGATTCATTTTCAAGGCTTTTGATTTAAATTCCATGAATCGTTATGTTGCCAATTAGGCATAAGATTAATTACATGTATTATTTCTGTATGATACTTTGATCACGTGTGTTTTTGTTGCCTTGGGATCTATATCACTTGTCTGATAGTAACATCGGAACAAGCTGATGAAATTTATCGTAGCATGGAATGTAAGATTGCGTCTGTCATTAGCTAGAGAGTTGAGCACCATACAGCTGGCAGTTCGACATTGCTCAATTTCGCCTCAAATGTTGATGGGAAGCATCCTGTAAATTTGGGTCCGAACGTCTCCCACCACATTTTTCCCTACCACCAGCCTCTTGAGAAGACTTTCGGCTCGCCATGTATTTAGAGTGCCCCCATGCTGCAGAGACACTGTACATTTACAAACATCCATTCCTTCGCCGGATTTGAACCCTGACCGTTCGGCTTGCAGGAGGCTTCCCTAACTACTGTACCTTCTGAGCGGCACTTTGATCATGTACTTGAATTTTATTTAAAAGAAATTACCACAGAGAAATTTTTTTGAGTCGGTGAATTATATTTCATCACTGTGTCACCTTTTTCAATAAATGATTCAGTTTTAATTTTTATGATTTTTTTATTAACCTAAAGGAGCGGTAGCACAGAAGGGCTATTAATTTGGTTTTGGAATTTTGCGTCGATTCACTGTGAATGTCCGTATCTCTTTTCAAACTGTTGCCACCGAATATTATCGCTTTGTGTTATATTTAAGGAAATTAAATAATGCAGAATCTGCATAAATATATGTATCTTTCGCGCATTGGGATAAAACAACGTTACCTAAACCGATCAAATTTTGAATAACGTAAATCCTCCTCCGAATATGGGCAACTGTTTGTTTTATCATCGATTGGATATTTTGTAAAACTTTAACGAATTTTTGATTAACAAACTCAACGATTTCAAAGAGAGCATTGGCAATACTGTACGGGAAAAAAATTCTCCATCGCGCGAGCCTGTCTATCGGAAATTCTAAAAATAGGCTCATTAAAAAAAATATAAACTCTGAAAAAATTCAATACAATGTTTTCTTTTCTGAATATTTCCTTTTTTTATTACCTTATTTATAATATGTTAAAGATGTTATAAGCAATTTCTACGAACTTTGTGTGAAATATTTCCAGTTGCTCGTGGTTTATCATTAGAATATACTTTTGTCGTGTAAAGAAAAAAAAAATTGTGGGAAATCGCAAAGTGGATTGCGGGTTTAGAGAAATTTTCAAGACCAGAGAAATCTGCACCGCAAATGCGAAAACATGTCTATTAGTAACGAAGCAGCATG
>KK113808.1:108733-118881 GCA_000611955.2 Stegodyphus mimosarum
TAGAAGTAACTGGAATGTTGTTAAATAGACTTTTGATTATATACTATTCAAATGAAATTTGCATTTATAAACCATTCGTATCCTAGAAATATATTCCAGCCCTCTATTTTAGGTTACAATAAAATTTTAATTCGATTTTGTTTCTATATTATACTTATATATAGATTTTGTTCATCAAACGGCATGCGTTGCAATCCAGTTAAAATTCTCTTCCAAATTTTCGAATATGATTACTTTTTGTGTATTTTTACTGAAGTTTTAATAGAGCATCATGTAAACATATTTAAATCTAAAACTTATCTATAAATTGTAACGATGTAATAATATAGCAATGTATATTTTGTATAATAATTCATAATTTAGAAATTAAAAGGAATAGGAAAATTTTCAGATTTTGTAGATTTTTTCTATATTTATGCAGAAGTCTAACTATTGAAAAATCCTAATTATATTGCCCTAAATTATTCGGTTTCTTTAATAATTTTCTTTTCCGCAAAAATTACTTCACACAAGAATTTTTCCAGTAATATTTTGTAATTTTTTGGGGACATGGATCAAATACAGGGTGTCCCTAAACGACCGCATAAACTCTGCACAGCTAGATTCCTCGTTGGGAGTACATAAAAACTGCCCAAAGAAGCGTTCCTGTACGTTTACGAGAAAAATACGAAAAACAAAGTATGACGTCACTGCCGGTGCAAGAAAAAACACTTTATTGAACATATTAACAGCAGTATACGCACAAAAGCAGATGTTCAAAGTGTCCGCCGTGGCTTGTCGAGACAGGCTTGAGCACGCCGTGGAATGGCTGTCATCACACGTTGCAGCACAGCGCGGTCCACCGAAGTATAAGCAGCATGCAGACGAGCAACTAAGTCCATTGTTGTTGTCACCGCATGCATGACGCGATAGGCGCGGCGAACGTTTTAAACATTATCGTCTGGGAAGATACGCCAATACTTGTTGTTGATAAGTCCAATAAAATGTTTTTTGCTTGCACCGACAGTGACGTCATACTTCGTTTTTCGTATTTTTCTTGTAAACTATGGATCGAACAGGAACGCTTCTTTGGGCAGATTTTATGTACTCCCAACAAGGAATCTAGCTATGCAGAGTTTATGCGGTCGTTTTGGGACACCCTGTAGATTATCTTCTAACTGGAAGACAATTGTGTTTTTTTCAGAACATAAAATATTACTTTCTTACACACTATTATTTCCATGTTGGCTACAACATGATGAAACAATATTTCAGAAATAAATTACGAAGCGAGAAGATGTGCATTAATTCGATGTAACATTATTGGCAACAGCACAATAAAATATAGATGAGGAATAAATGTTTTGCTCTTAATGTTATTTATATCTAAGTGAACTTTTCTAGTCTAATTACTATTGGATAACCTTTATGAGACTGGAAGGAAAGTTTCAAGTCAGGTTAGTGAAATTTAAAATCGCAGAAACTGACAAAACAAAAAAAAACAAAAACCTAAACGAGAAGTTGTAGGTATCATGTTTAGACAAAGCTACGGTATAAACATCCATTTCCCATTAAAAATCAGTTACAAAATTTTGCCATCAATCTTAATATTATGATGATGATTTGCATTTAACTTCATGGACTTTAGCTTATGTTTGTGGTTAACTATCCTATATAAATTGAGTATTTACTTAATTCTTTACAGATGCGAAGATAATATTGCAAATTTCAAGGATTTGAAATCTGTCAAAATAAAACAGCTTCTGTTACTAACTTGGTGTCAACGGGACATTTGGACATCAACTTTCCCTTGTTAAAATCTTACTGTTGTGGAAACGGAGGTCTTCTTTTTGAAAATATATATGTATATTAAAAAAAAGAACATCAGAGCGCATGCATAAGTCGTCACTATATTTCAAAACCTGAGTGCTTTTTATGAGGCATCTTCTTCTTGGGTTCGTTTTTTTAGAATTGTTACTATGCTAGGCAACATATTTTCACCATAACAGGCACAGGCAGCCAGTTTTGCTTGCGTGATTATTTGACATTAAAATGCATGCAGGAAAGGACATTGAAAAGGCGTAGACACCTGTCATGAATTTAAAGAGATGGCAGATATGAAAATAAAATGTAGCGAACAAAAGTGCAAAATTTCGCTATTCATTAAGTTCTTCCGTCCTTTCTCAAAAAAGACAAAAAAAAATATAATGTCTGTACAATTTTAGTTCCATGTCTGATGTTTTGCACTGAAGTTTGTCTATATCATAAATCAACTGCGCATTTCTGTTGACTCCACCCCTCCGCCAATAGGTCTGTGAGCACATTTCTTCTAGGTTCTCTTCTAGCTTTACACTTACCTCTGAGAAGAACAAAATTAATTGATTCATGTAAATTCTTACTTAAATTTTATCACTATTTGTGTATTGAAATATTAGATATTAATCTGTAAAATAGCTATATGTTTGTAAAATATTAACCTTTCCTAAAATTACATTGGAGAAATTTATAGTTATTTTAAATAACCAATTTAATTTAATTTGAAGTTACTTTCCTATAAGCCTTCATTTCCCCTAATTGACAATGCCAAAATATTTAAATTTGATAGAGCACGTGAAGTAATGAAAATTCTACTTTTTGGAGAAAAGGTTTAAATACCAAGTTCTAGAAATTTAGAGAGTATAGGCAAACTCTGTGCTTTTCGTAGCGTGAGCTTCTGCTTGGCATTTATTGCTGGTTAAACGGGGCGTAACAGCTATTACTTTGGACCACTAGATTTTTTAGCGCTGTTTTGGGAAACACGATAGTCCGAGCCTTGTAGAGTAATTCTACTACTTGTTAATATCTTCAGATTTTTAGTTTAGTTCTTGCTATTTGAGTTACCGCCCGAGTGAGGCGTTGTTTGTTAGCTTCAAGTCGACGTAGTGTAAATTTTAAAAAGTTAATTAACGGTTCTTTTCACCCTTCTCCTGTGTAATTCCTACAGGATTTTACTACATGTTCAGATACTTAGAAGGTAGACAAATGGAAACTGCAATATGTTCCTCGCTTTTAGTCATTAAAAAATAACGTAGATTGCGCTGTTTACAGCTGATGTAATTTAAAAAGCATTTCATTGCACTATATGATTTTCTTGAATAACCTATTAATTATATACATATTTTGCTGAATTTCACTTAAATTTACTTCCTCAAATTTCATTAGAGCGTATTTCACATTCATTCAACTCAGTTATTACTCCGCGGTAAAGCAGAAACACATTAAAACTCAAAACATCTTCCTTAAAAATCGTAAAATACAGAAAAACATAAAAGACTAAATACAGTGTGTATTTAGTTGAAAAATTCGGCATTTAGTTAAAAGCAGTTAAAAATATGTTTTACAATTAAAATTAGAAATTCAACGCAAAAACAAACTTCTCGGATAGAGGGCAGAAAGACAGATTTTTAGGTGCACAAAACTTAAAGCTTACTCTTAGCCCCAGAAACTGACTGAATTCAGCATTCTACTAAGAGTTTCAGATGTAACAAATAGCGGATTCATTAGACTCAGTAGAACTTTAACAATTTTCAAATTATTCGTTATTCTACAACTATTGAATGTAGATTAACTAATGGCACAAAAACTTTAACCGGAAGAGAAGAATGACATAGTTCAATCATCTTTAAAGCAAAAATGTATCAATATGTAAGAATAAAAAAACAAAAAAACTGAGTTCACCGAGACGAGTAACAAGGTGGGTATATATATATACACTTTCGGTGCTGCTGATTGTAATGAAAACGTGAGGTGCACAGCTGCGTGTTATAACAGCCCCACATACAAAACTTTAAAGTTCTGAGAATAATCGTTTCTGAGTTATGTGAGATACATACACACGTATGTACCTACGTCACGAAAATATATCTTCTGCATTATTTCAAATCTATTTTACAATCCGTTTTGTAAAAGAGATTCTTTTTTTCCGTCTCTCGTGCAAATGTCATGCAAAAACATCGTTCGAATGGATTCAAGAGAGGACAAAATAGGTATTTTCATTGAAATATGATACCCGAAATTTTTGGCGATTGCAATACTTCATTTAATTCGTACAAATAAGCAAAAATAAGAATTAAATTGTTGTAAAGGGTATATCTTGTAACTTTAATTACAACTGAACTTAAACGGAGATTTGCTTTTTGTTCTATATCAGAAGTCATACGACTAAATAAGTATGATCAAAATGAGCTCTAAATTCTCAACATTACGTCAAAAAATGAAATTTTGTTTTAAGACTCAAAATATTTAGAGCAGTTTTATAAAAGTTGTTTTCTAATTGTTCCTTTAAATAATTATTTCGCATTCATTCATTTTGCACTAAAATATCTCATAACGGTATTGCGAAACTACTCAACTTTAAATCTAATCTGATGATAAAACGTAATACCTTTTCAGTAAACAGTCTGATGTATACACCATATGACTTCGTTGCATGAAATTGTAAATTATACGCATTTTTAGTGCATTTCATTTAAACTACTTTCCTCAAATTTTATCAGCGATATATTTCTTATTCAATTAATTCAGTTCTCACTTCGTGGCAAGGCAAAAATACATAATAACTCAAAATATTTTCAATAAAAATTGAAAGATATAAAGAAAAACATAAGACACCAAATACACTTGAAATAAAAAAAAAGAAAAACAATTAAAATTTCAGTTTCTATGCGAAAACAAGCAATTCGGCCAGCAGACAAGAAGGCAGATTTTTCGGTGCCCCAAACTGAAAGTTTCCTTTTGGTTCCACGCGGCAAAAAGATACGGAAGATGTAGAAAGATTTAATTCACTATTCTGCTAAGTTTCAAATGTAAACAAAAATGGCGCTATGGTAAAAAAATTAGGCTTAGCTGCACTTAAACAACTTGCAAATTGCTGATAATTCTGCATACAATAGTTGAACTGTTGCATGCAGATTAACTAAAGGCATAAAAACCTTAACCGTAAGATAAGATTAATATACTGAAATCATTTTTAAAGTAAAAACTGCACAATTTTCCGACATATAAGAGAAAAAAAACTGAGCTCACGGAACCGAGTAACAGAATGGGTATTTAAATATTTATATACTTTTTGTGCTGCCCATTGGAACCAAAATGGGAGGTGCACAACTACATGTTATAGCAGTCCTGTATACAAAATTGCAACCTTCTGAGGCTACTCCTGTTTGAGTTATGCAAGATATATATATATATCAGTACGCATGTGCAGTCGCTACGAAAAAAATCTGCTCTGAAATCATTCTAAATCAGTTTTATAATTTGTTTTAGGAAAAAGAGCCTTTATTGTGTTCTTACGTAGAGATGTGACGTAACAACATCGTTAAATTCCTTGCGATAACCATCAAAATGTATATTTTCGTTGAAATATGGTACTCGAAATTTTTCGTGATTACAATAGTTCCTTTACGTCGTAGAAGTAGTAAAAAGGTAAACTTAATTTTTCGCGTAACGTTTAATCTGTTAGATAATGTCTAATTCATGCATAAGCATCCATTATCTCTTGTGATTTGAATAAACTTAAATCGTTTCAAAAACATTAAAACGTAATTTTATTTTACATTCCTTTTTGAGCAATATTAATTCCAGTGAAGCAAAATCTATAAAATAATATGTAAAAAGCATAATTTTATGTTCACGAAATAATAAATTTTCATTTAGTAGTGCATATTAAGCAAAATATATTTTCAAACATTCCCCTATTTTAATAAAGCAATAATACAATTCTTTTGCTAAACATGTATGATATATGTAAATGATATTTACTCTTGGAAGTTTTAATTTTAAGATGATAAAAGGGAAGAATTTATTTCTACTACGCAGCTTGTTTCTCTTCCAGCGCAAAATAATGTAAACAAACAGAGTGAATAAAAATGCTAATGAATAAAATTTGATAAATGTTCTACGCACGTTTATCTAAAGTAGTAAATTATAGATGCTATTTATTCCTGAAAAATTAATGAAACTAAATTTGATCTTATACAGCTTGTTTCCTTTTGGTTACAATGCTGAAGGAAACAGAATTAAGGGGAATATTAACCAGAAAAATTTAATAAAACTGTTACAAAATCTTAAGAATAGAAATTATAAATATTCGCTCGCTTTATGTGAGTAAATAATTAATTAACAATATGTTTACACTTTCGAAACATCTTGGGATGTGCTTATTTACTTACAAATGCTTAGTTCTTTGCACAATTACACCTTGCACAACAAAAAATGGGACAATTCTGTATCTCCCGTTCTACTGGACCGATTATCGAAATTTAACTTGTGTTTTCTATGTCTCGAAAGCACGACTTATTATATATATATTAGATTAATATATAGCATTGTTCTAACATAGGTATTTCGACACAAAATTGGACTTTTTTTTAAATAACATTTTTTTTCATATTCCGATTCTACGACTCAAATTATGCATAGATGTTAAATTTTTGTAATTTTTGGTGAGAAATTTATGGAAAAATTTAAAAACGCATCTTGGCGCATTTTTTTTCGATTTGCGCCAAAAATAATTCACTTGGCGAACTTTTTAATGTATGGTAACCTAATTTTCTTTCCCTGATTTCATTCCGCAGAGACATGCTTCATTCTTTCAAATAAATTTAACAAAGTGCGTAAACTTATTATCGCTTATAATAAATACATTTCAAAATTCCCCAATATATAAATTCACGTATATGTTTGAAAACTTTGAATTAAAAACTCTAATTTTTTGCACGTATGCTTCGAAATACGTCTACTTTAATATGATGCTAAAAATATTGTAGATTATAATTCAAAATTTTTTTCGAAAATTTTATTAAAATATTTTTTAATTACAAATTTTAAAAGTAAATCATACAAAATGGGCAAATTTTATTTGGAATGAACCTAAATTACGACATGTGAAAGGAAGAATCAAATAAGGTTAATAAAAAAGCAGATAATAATAAATATATACTTATGCTAATAACTTAAAGGAGCTAAAATACTGAGAGCTAATTTTTTAAACGTTGTTCTTGCGATTTTTTCAGAACGTTGCACTTTGGCATAATTTGAGTCGTAGAATCGAAATATGGAAAAAATTTAATACGTTCTTTCTGAAAAATTCAGATTTTGTGCCAAAATACCTATGTTAGAACAATGCTATATAATATAGAAATCTAATATATATCCTATGTCGCGCTTTCGAGACATGGAAAAGGCAAGCTAAATTTTGATAATCGGTCCAGTAGAACGGGATATATAGAACTGTCCCCCCTTCTTTTGTGCAAGATGTACCATTAGTCGTATTGGCTCTCAGTAAGTCTGAGCTACAGAATTAAAACTATTAAGTCCAGAGCAAAGTTAAAATTCTCCTTTTTCCGTGAGACTTCGAGAATTCACTAGGGAATTTCTGAGGGTAATGCCAAACAAATGAGCGTTAAGACAATCATGTTCAGTCATTTAAATTAATTATTTAGAATAACGTTTCATGTTAGCTGAAACCATGTTTGAATTGGAAACACATTTCCTCTTTTTGCCTGTTCCTGTTTCCATAAGGCAATGAAATTTTCCTTCATTTCTCTCTCTACAAATTTCTAATTATGACGTTACTTTACATTGTTGGTATTGACTTATATAAAATCTGAAAGAGTTTCAGATTTTCTTTCTTACTTATATATTTATTTATTTTTTGAAAAAGTATATATTAATTGGCAATGACGAACAGAAGGAATAAAGACGCTCATATCTTTAAATATGATTTCAATACACACTGGTAGGATCCAATAGGATATCAAGATACTACTCTATTAAGTTTAGGTACTTTTATTATGTGTATTATTATGAGTATTCGTAAGTGTAATTCTTAATTCTTTACGAACTACGTTTCGCTACGTTTAAATGAACATTATTTTGCTACGTTTGCTTGAACATTATTCACTACGTTTAAATGAACATTATTTTGCAAAGTGAAAGAGAACTTTATATTACCTATGCTATTTCAGAATACTGATAAAAATACTTAACATATTGTTTCCGTAAAGGAAAGAATATTTATTATTATGTCAGTCAAGTGATAAAGACACCTTTTGGATGCACCTTTTGGATTATTTAATTGATTGTATTATGATCATACAATCAATCAAAAAAGGGAAAAATGAAAAACAAGAATGTCTGCTTTCTTCCGTGAGCAGAACATTGATCTATTGCTTGGCATTCCTATTGAAATACTCACATGAATTCTTTTGTGGTCTGATGTTAGTTACGCTGCGGGTTGGTTGGCATACAAACCAGCCTGGAATTAAGTTAATTTCTTTTCAACAACTGATTTTAAAATAAAGAGAAAACCTGTATTCATTAAAAATCTGACCTAACAATTCGTTTTCATATAACATAACTTTAGACTAAATGTTAGATAGACTTCATACAGTAAAATAATAATTTTAATTTATACATTTAAAATTATTTGTCTAAAATTTACTATTTATTTACTTTTCGTATCTCACTTTCCTTTCTTTTTAGAGAAGCTTGCATCGCTTGAAGGCTTTTAAATTTTTACTAAGTAAACAAGAGTTTTTGAGATATAAACGTAAGACACATTCATAAATGCGATTTAATAAGGCTTAGTTTTATTGCATACTAGCGGAAATAAACGATGCCAGTTAAGTTAGCTTGAGAGTAATGTATCTAACAACAGAGAGAACGATACCGCTGTAATCCTTCTCTAATAGCGATGCAAAAACTATGATTCATAATATTTTTCAATCTGCAATATAGAACCCACATAAAAAATGTCGATAGAAAAATAAACTATTTCTCTCTCATTATCAGCAACAATGGCACGCAGCTTTTAATGATTTTCGTCTTTTTAATCAAATAGTGGTAAAAGCACAAGTTCCGTTCAGTATTTCACCTATATTCAATTTTATCAGTTCAGTGTCGCAAAAAATTTTGCATAATTGATTATAACTCAGAAACGCGAACAAACAAACAAACTCACAAACATATATTCTTCTTTATGTATATAGATTTTATAAAATATAAAAATTTTTGATTAACAAACACTACGATTTGAAAGCGAGCAGTAGCAACACTTTTAGAAATGAAGCAGTTCTATCTCTAACGCGCGAGACTATTGCCACTCGGTAAAATGAGTGCGAAAATTAGTATTTTCAGAGTTAATATCTCGGCTCATTAAAAGCGTAAAAAGATGGAAACAGTCGAAATGGCTTCCCACGAGTATTTGGAATTAAGAATCATGTACTTAATGTTTCGAAATGCTATTTTTATTTTATTATAAGACATAGAAATTTTTGTTTAACAAACTCTACTATTTGAAAGCGAACAGTGGGAACAATTCTCAAAATAGAAAAGATTTTTATCTCGAGCGTGAGAGACTGTTGCCACTTAGAAAAATCAGGGGAAAAATTAGCGTTTTCATAGTTTTTAATTAATAGCTTTGATTTTAACTATTTTTTAAAGTGGGCGTTGATATTTCCTAGAACCCAGAAAAGAACTGTAGAGAGTTTGGTGACGATAGCTATAGTAGTGTTGTGTCGCGAATTCTGTGCTTTTAATTTAAGTGTTTTTAATGATTTAAGTAATCAATTATTTAAGTATTTTATTTGTATTTGTATTTGGTTTTTTTTAAGTTCGAAATTGTGAAGAGCGTATGAATATATATATTTGGAAAGTGTGTACTTAAAATCATTAAGCAATTATTTTTTCCTTCAACGGTCAATTTTAACGCAGAGAGGGGAGCGTCTTCTAACGGAAGTAACATCTGTGGGAAATGCCTTTTTAAGATGACAGTTGCAACATTGAATAATATATCGTGGTTCTCTTGTCTTTGTTACCAAGCTGAAAGTGAAGACTGTTGTCGGGCGTCCCGCTGTGATGTCGCCTGGTTTTATGGCCTCGGTGGAAGTTGTAAATTGAATCTTTGAATGGGCAGTTTTTGTTGTTTCTTATATTTTTCGCTTGTTAGCAGAGGGGGTCGAATGTTTAGTTCCCAGTTTTTCGCAGGTGCTACTGTAGACAATGACTTAGTTCTGATTCGTTTGGGGGTTTGAACTTGTCCTATTAAATTATATTGAAAAGTCTCGGATTGGCAAGAATTTAATTTTATGTGTAACTTTGGACCTATAATTGTAGGTGGGAGGAGAAAC
>KK113808.1:128559-165256 GCA_000611955.2 Stegodyphus mimosarum
ACTGTATTGGGAAATTTAGTTGAATTATTATACTTGTATTTATAAATGCTAATGTACAGTATATATTGTTAATTTTGTTTATACTTAATTTTGTTTATACGTTAATATTAGTCTTATGGGACTTACTGCCATACTGTTTTAAGAATTGTATTATAATTAGTTGAATTAATATACTTGTATTTATAAATGCTTTTTTTTTACTTGTATATTACGGTTGCATTTAAAAGTTTGTATTAGCTTCGGTACTTGAATTCTGGTAGCATATTTCATTATGCATTGATTTTGGTACTTGGATCCAATAAGATAACACATAGTGTAAGTTTGAAAATTATGTAATCAATTATAATCGGTCTCACATTTCTGAACGCTCTGTTTTGCATTGTGATTTGGTAATAGTACTACATATTGTAATTTTCGATATAATTCTGATTGCAATTTATAATTTTGAAGTTCATTTAATATGAATGTTGAATTTTAGATGTTGAAGTATTTGACTTTATTATTTCTTTCACTGTGTTTTTAATTTTGAAAAGGTATTTGTAGTAACAATTGCATAATAGACTCATATCTATGTCTTGGAAGGCCTTGTTTGCCAATGTATCTTTTGCTTTGAAAAATAAATGCTTGGAGGCAGAGGCCATAGTCCATGTGAGGCAGACGATTTAGTTAGCCAGGAAATGGAGCCTCTGTTCTCTGGTACACCTGTGAGATGAGAGATACATTAATACATTGGGTACATGACTAAGTTACATGGATGCATAACCAAGGTTTCTATGCAAATTAATCATGTATCCAATATATTAATGTATCTAACTAATGAATCACATTTAATGTAGTATTACAAGTATTTAATGCAGTTAAGAATTATTATTATTATATTATTATTAGTAGTAGTAGCAGTAGTATTAATATTATTATTAGTATTTGATGCATGTAAGAATTATGGCAACGTGCGCCCAAGAGCATCACCAATGCATTTTAACAGCTAATGCTTATACATTCATGCAGCTAATGCATTCATGTGACATCGTTCACGTCTCAGTTTGTTCATGCGACTTCACAGAGAAGCAAGTGCATTGCCGAGGCAGGCCTCCTGGGTCTCTGGAGCTGCCGGTTTAAGATAGTGGAGAACGTGGGACATATATCTGTTACCTTTGTTAGACACCGGGTGCCCCCGTCCTCCGTCACCTGCAACCTGTGAGATGAGAGAAAAAATTAGCTATTAGTCGTTAGAACTGTATAATATTTCTTACATATTTAGTTGTTGGACATTGGGATTTGAATGAAGTTGCAATTTGCATTTGAAATAATGTTCTAATGTAATCGATGACGATGATAAGCATAAAATTAGGAAAAGAAGCAAATTAACTTCATTAAGGCATTCGAAGAAATCATGCAATACTTTATTAAGTTATATATATTTTAAATTTGAAGTACAAAAATGATCATCTTCCACTTTGTTTTAAAAAATGTGGAAAACGTTGACGCACTATCCGATTATGAATAACAACGTTAAGCGAAAGAGCGTCTATGTAAAGAAGGAAAGGCTCCATAGACGTAATGTAAACCAGTTTGAAAGAAAAGGGAACATTCGCCAAGGGATTTGGCGACGGAACTTGTTGGCGAGAATTTCCCCTCTGTTATATACCGGACCTAGCCGAGATTTTCCTCCACCGCCACGCGTATAGGAAATTGAGGAACACGGGTTAAGATGAATCGTTCTTTGACCTAGGAAACGATGAAATATTAGGTGAAGTTTCACTTTCACTGGCTGCTGAACTTGCCTTATACATATCGTAGTTTGATGTCTGATTGTATATCTGTCAATATGGAGGGGAAAAATGGAGTCACACAGCTTTAAACTCTTTATAAACGTGACCGTCGAAGCTGTTCGAACTTCGGCGTCAGCTTCGAGCTTTGGCGCTTTTTGGGAACAGATATTTCACGCATACGCAGCTGTTTCCCTTTTCGTTCGAAGGGAGCCACTTCTGCTGCTGCGAAGATTTCCTTTTAAATAATGCATATTCTTTGGTTAATTCTTTGTTTCTTTGGTCAGTATTTGATATATTTGCCATGCTTTTAACACATATTTTAGTGTACACACGATTATAGACAACAAACACATGAGCATTAACATACACATATTTGACAGTATGTGCATTTACACGCTTTGAATTTCATCATTATTCCATTAGCTGTGAAAATATAAGTATTTAAAATGGATATTTTTTAATTTGTCATTTATTATTAAACGCTTTTTATTTTTATTTATATAAAGAACAGTGCTTGTGACCCATAAATACAATGACACAAAGATGTTTCACTAATTCACAAAGCTATTAATGAAATAAAACTTTTTGTGTGGATGCGGATAATGAGAAAGTATCAGTTTTAAAATAAATATTTCATTTCGCACTAAAACATTAATTTGTCCCGAAATTTGGTTTAAAAATTTGCATAGAATGCCTAATATTACGCACATCTCCGACATGCTTAATCCGGCATGTAAACCATTTCATATATTGCAGAAACATATCAATAAATATGAGATTTATTGATATTTTCTCAGATTATCTTTGGCAGAAATAGACATCTTGTAAGAAAATGACGTATTATAAGGGTACAAAATATTTGTAAAAGCACTATTTTACACGATTATTAATAATACGAAAATTCTTACAAACAAATTTATTCATTATCACACACCTGAATTGAGAAACATTCTAACCAAAGTATTTAGTGGTTATTGGCAAATTTACTAATTCTGTAAAATCACTAAAATAAAAAAACAATAAAATAAAATGAGCATATTAAAAGCATATTCGATTTTGATCTTATCTTTACGAAGAATAAATGTTCATACACTTTAGCATTTCTTTAAAATATACAAAATACAGATATTTTTATAAGAAACGAACTTTTTACCTACACAGAAATAAAATCACTTTAACTAAAAACGTAACTATAAAGATTTGAAAGTTACGCACTTTTAATAAACTTAGAAATTTGCTTACCGAATTTCAAATTTCAAGTATGAATAACTTGAAAAAAATTTTCGCAAATAAAAATTCGATTGGTAGGTAGTCAAGTAGGAGATTAAAAAGTGTATTTTGGTTGTTACGAAATTTTAACAAATAATGGAGGAAGCCTAAAAGGACATTATTTATATTAAAACTAAAAAAATCCGAACCTTAAAATCTAATCGGCTCATATCACTGTAATATATAAAAAACCTTGCCTTATGGCAGTACTTAAAAAATACCACATAATTTGCTCAAAACTCTCTTGTGTCCTTTAAAATTAAGTTTAAAGTTAATTAAAATGTTATTAATATTATTACTTAAAAAACTTCTATAATTTTAAGAAAGTTAATATATAAAAGCGCGCTTAAGCTAAAATGGTTGTGGAAGCATAAAATGATAATTATATTTCATTTCTTTTATTGAGTTAAAGAAAGAAGGAAATTAATTTTTCAGTATGTTCAATCATTTCCTTACAGTTTCTTCATTTTTATTAAAGTCAGTAAAATTAATATTCATCTGAAGTTTTTTGTTTTGTTTTACTTTTCGAGAAACAAAACAAAACAAAAAACTTCAGCTGAATATTTTCTTAAGTCCTAGTATGCCAGGCGAGCATAATAGGGCTGTTTCCTGGTGTTAACGTCGAACAGAAGATCAGTGACGCCAAAATCTAATGTTTGAATGCAGTTTTACTTGAGGGATCTGGCAACTACACGAAAAGAAAGAGAAAAAGGCGAAAAGCTAGCCAGTCATTGATGCTGTTCATTTGGAAGCATAAAAAAATTAAGTCTGGAAATAGAAATAGTTCATTGCAGATTTTGGCTTAACTTAAAAGTAAAAGAATAGCAAAAGGACTAATAATGTTAAACGATGGTCATAGTTTTAGTTTATTGGTATATCCTTTAACACTGTCGAATCATTAGATTTTCCTGAAGCAGGAGACATGAAAAACCTGCAAAGCCCTTGCCTCGAAACCTGGACCTCTCGAATACGCGTCGAGTATACACCACGAAGGCATGCAGAAAGGAGGTAGGAAATGTATTATAACATGATAAAGTTTTCTAAGTTTGATCAATATATATTAAGTTGCATAGAAGGAGATATTGTAAATTTTCTATGAGTTCAAATTGGGAACAATATATTTAAGATATGTGCGAGACTTTTACGAGGATCGTAGCGAAACTAATGAAAAATATATCTGACATTTTTATCAACTGCCCAATCTCCACCTATTTAAAGAGTCGCCCAATCTCCACCAATTTATCGCCCAATCTCCACGTATTTAAAGAGTGAGTTTACTTTATTCAAGATTGCTATGATATATTTTTTATACTGAGTAACTAATGATTTCCAAGCATAAATAACGTACTACCACAGTGTTTTGTCAATAAGTAAATAAATAAAGAAATAAAATAAATAAGTGATATTTATTTCATATTCCCGAAAAGCTGAATATTTATTTATTTATTTACTTATTTTTATACTTACTCGTTAATTAATTTTCAGGAGCTGCCAAACCCATTGATCTGTCTGGCACTGAAGAAGAACGAGAAAGAAAACAACACATCCTTACAATTAATTCTCGCACAAATGAAAAACCCACATCCCTGATCTGGCTGTGGATTCGACAGTATGTTTACAAAGAAGATGTCATTAATAAGACCAACGTACAAAGATAAGTAAATATATTTTCAGTAAAGGAAAATAACATTAGCGGTTAACCATGTACGAAGAAACCATCACCTGCTGGCAAGCAAGTTAATTTCAGAGCATGATCGAGTTAATTTTGGTAAACTGTCCATGAACTTTTTATATCTTTGGAATGTAATCACAATACAATGGTGGTAGACATACTTTATCGTAAAGTCTGAATAAATGAGTTACAGTTAACTACTTGTATGAGGAAGGATTACCTTTTGATGGTCTGAAAGTTTTGAAGGTATAGAAAACGTTCTTGTTTCCCAATTTTTCGTCAGAGGACGAAACGTAGAACATTCTCACGCACAGACAAAAATCAGCCAAAAACGTGGTATTATTATCCTATTTCAGCAAAACCTAAGAATTTCAAGAACAAGAATCTGCACCGAAGTTCATATACACCGTGCTTGGTATTGACAAGGGCATTATTCTCCTTAAAGTCATGGAATATGAGGGAAATAATGTATAGTGAGAAACTTGTCAAAGGCTGCTAAAAAGGAGTTTTTGCGTGTTTGTTTTATTGCTCATTATACAAACATTCATCACTAACCCCTTCAAACAACATCCTTCCTTCTAATGTCAATACAACATTGCTATCGTATCTTTCATTTTTGAAAACCCGCTAAAAATCACTTTATTCAACGACGTGCAGCATTCTCATCACATTTCAATAAATTTCTTTCAACGCCATGAAACTCTGCAATTTGAAGGTTAAGTTTGGGAAAGAGAGAAATATCTGTGGGAGCCAAGTCTGGAGAATAGTGTACTTGGGGCATAACGGAAGAGTGATATCTTGTCAGGTAATTGCTAAGAAGGAGCGATGCTAGAGCTGTGGCATTTTCATGGCTCAGCATCCAAGACTGATTCACACATCATTTCAGGTCTCTTTCTATGTAAACAAACTCTGAGTCGGGTTAAAATTCTCTGGTAGAATTAAATGTCCGGCTAATGTGGTACAAATCATAGTGCACTCTGAAGTCCTCTGCTGACGGAGAAAATCGTCCACTTCTATATTTAGAACCTTAAAACATTGAACCAATCATAACAAAGCTTTCGGCTCATGCAGTGATATTTTTTATGCTTGGTTAAGCATTTGGAATATTCTCGGAAAAGTGTTTCCAAGTTTTGCGCAAAATTTCACATAGACGCGTTGTTTCTATTACTCCTTCATTTTTGCTTTTTCAATAAGTGGAACTTATTTGCGATAACCACCTCGATAAACAATTGCTGTCTTACATCGTCTGCACAGTATGGAGGAACAAAGTCATAGATATCGTCCATATACATCATAGGTTCCCAACGTGGGCGATAACGCCCCCTTGTGGGCGTTTCAGGCTTTCAGGGGGGCGGTAAAAAACCCAGAGAAAATTAGGGGGCGTTGATATGGCACAGAGGGGCGTTGGAAGATTAGCCAAATATAGTCTAAAAAAGACTTTAAAATCACGCTGATAATTCATTTCTATCACGTGTGCGAAAATTCACATATTTCGATATGAGACTTCACTGTTCAGAGAAAGACATACCTCTCCAGTATGTACGATTCTGGGGCTGCATGTGCTAAAACTAGCAACCTGTCTTGCCAATTTGGCGAGATGCACTCCAAAAAGTCGCAGAAAACTGTTGACTTTTGTTGAAAGGGTCACCATTTTAGTGAAAGGAGCAGTAGAACCGGAGTTCATAATATCAGAAGGAAAAGCCTTCAGTGCAAAAATATATCTTTATTGTCTTTATGTACATATTTATGTTACGTCCAAAGCCCGAAGTTCGGCCAGTTCGCGTTTTGGCCAGGAGGTTTGGCCAAAGTCCGAAATACTTGCAATTAATATTGTATTTTATACTTTGGCCGGCCATTTCGCGAAGTGGCTGGGAATTCTTGGCCAAAGCCTGATGTGATAATGGTAGATTGAGTCTATGGAGCAGAAAAAGACTAAGGATCACCCTTAAAGGTAGTTGACAAATTGAGTACTCAATTTGCCTCTGTATTCATACTCGATACGCAACGCATTTGCTTAAGATATAATTCGTCATTTTGAAGGGCGCAAATCTAATCTTCACACTATCACATTGTTACAGCATATGCGTTCACTGAATAGTTTCTACTCGTTGAACTCACAGAAGTACTCATTTTTAAATACTTCATTTTTAACAGTGTGTAAAACCATCTGCCCTTGATTTCTTTTTTCCCAAATTGGCCGGTCAAAGCCAGAAATCAACAAAAAGATTGGACATTCGCCGGTAAGTTTACAGCAACGTTGGCCAAAATGCGAATTGGCCGATTTCGGGCTTTGGCCGTAACATTTACAAAAAATGTCACTGGGACTAAAAAATGCCACTTACAAGCGGCAACGATAGCGAGATCTCCAACTAAACTGTATTCTAAGAGAGTCTGTAAAAGTGCGTAGGCGACGTTGGACGCGGGAAAAAATTAGAGCGCCGAAATAAGCGGCGGCGGAGTAGACAAATCGTCGCCAGTGGTTTACCCGATCAAAATTTTAGGTAGCTAAAAATAGAACAGCCCCGCAGAATGCTACAGACTCAGGCTCACACTATCTATCGTTCATCGCAGCATGTACTGCGTACGATGAAAACGGCGTTGCCTTAATATTTTGCTACTTCAACTTATATTATTTAAACCGGCAGTATCCCTTGCAGCTCCCTTAACTTGGATCAAGTATAAGTAAAGAAAAACCCATGTCGGAAGCAAAAAAGAAGAGGCGGCAGTACAGTGCGGATTATATAAAATACGGATTTATCGAAAATCCCTCAAATCCATCATCTCCATTGTGCCTTATTTGTCAAAAAACATTTTCGAATGAAGCGATGAAACCTTCTAGGCTTCAAGATCATCTTAATAAAATGCATCCGGATAAGAAAGACAGAGATATGACCTATTTTCTAGAGATAAAAAAGAAGATTGAAAATCAGCCAACTATATCAAAATTATTTTCATCAGCTTCTAAACAAGACGATGACGGACTTCGAGCTTCGTACAATATCTCATTGTTGATTGCTAAAACAGGCAAGCCACATACTATTGGGGAAGATTTAATTTTACCAGCAGTTAAAGAAGTAATAACCACCGTGCTCCATAAACCAGCTACAGATATTATCCGAAAAATTCCTTTGAGCAATAATTCTGTGCAAAGACGAATTGATGAGATGGCTGAAAACATTGAAGAATCGTTGTGCAATTATCTGCAGACTTGTCAATTTTCAATTCAGCTGGATGAGTCCACTTTACCAACCAATGAAGCATTGTTATTGTCGTACGTGAGGTTTATCAAAGATGAAAAAATATGTCAAGAAATGTTGTTTGCTACCAATTTGGAAACAGATACAAAAGGAGAAACCATATTTGATACACTGCAAAAGTTTTTTGACGAAAAGGAAATTCCTTTTAATAATATTTTGTCGGTTGCTACGGATGGCGCACCGGCTATGACAGGGCGTCACAAAGGCTTCATAGCATGCTTAAAAAATAAAGTTCCGGACGTGCTTGCTGTGCATTGCGTAATTCATCGACAGCATTTGGTTGCGAAAAATTTGAGCGAACGTCTCCATACATCACTGCAATATGTTATAAGAGCAGTTAATAAAATCAGAAGTAACTCGTTGAATGACAGATTATTTAGTCAGCTTTGCATTGCAAATGATGAAGATTTCAACCGATTGCTGCTTCACACAGAGGTGCGCTGGCTTTCAAAAGGTACTTGTTTGACTCGATTTTACAATCTGTTTGAATCTGTGATAGAGTTCCTAGGAAACAAAGACACGGAATTGCGCGACAACCTCATCGCATCAAAAAACGATATTGCGTACTTAGCAGACCTCTATAAATTGTTTAATGATGTCAATCTCCAACTTCAAGGAGAAGACTTAAACTTGATTAAGACTAAAAATAGCATTGCTGCTTTCGTGTCTAAACTGCTATTATATAAAAGAAATATAGGCAGACGTGAATTCCATACCTTCCCATGTTTATCAGCAGTATCATTCAAGCACGACGACTTGCTTGTTTACTGTCAGCACTTGGAAAACCTCTACAATGACTTCAAGGAACGATTCGAGGACATTTTAAACATGGACATACCAGACTGGGTTTTGGATCCTTTTTCCAATGTCAACACAGCAGGACCATCTCAGTTAGAAGAAGAACTGATAGAACTGACGACAAATGAGGAATTAAAAATTAAATTCAAGAATGGCTACCAAGAATTTTGGCTGCAGAAGTCGATTTCGCAATTGTATCCAAGATTATGGTCGATTGTGCAACGATTTCTGCTAGCATTCCCATCTTCATATTTAGCAGAACGTGGATTTAGTGCTGTAGCAACATTGGTAACGAAAAAGAGAAATCGGCTCCATGTTACTGAACGCGGCGATTTACGATTGTTTTTAAGTAAAATCGAGCCTGATATTAACAAGCTTCTTAAAATGCATCAAATTCAGCCTTCTCATTAGTTAAGTTAGAAATTCGATGCCTTTAAATTTTAATAAAAATACTTTTTAATAATAATTAAGTATGCCTTTTGAGTGTTCTCTGAAACTGTCAATTTATTTATTTAGAAAGCAATAGTTTATTATGGATTATTTCGTATCATCAAAACCCCTGCCTGTCCTTATAACAGGTAAGCTAAAACTTTTATTTTTCTTTTTAAATAACGAAGAAATTCAGTAGCGTTTCAATTCCAACAACATTCTGTCTATTAGTAATTTTTTTTATTTAATTCTTGTTTTTACCATGCATTACGTAGGCTCTTATTTCTCTAGGGGGGCGGTATTGAAATATTCACTAGAAAAGGGGGCACCAGTTCGAAAAAGGTTGGGAACCTATGATATACATGGTATCAAAGGCAATGGCCTAGTCTGGATCGCTAATATCTTGAGAAACAAGGAAAATTGAAGTTTCAATGGAGCTCAGTGGAAAAGCAGGAATTTATAGGTGAGCGTGCCTTTGGGCTCTGTTCTCAGCCCATTGCTATTAGTATTATTATTAACGACTATTTGTATTAGGATGCTTAAACTGCCTGTTATGGAGATGTTATGGCAATTTGGCATACTTATTAAACATTAATAAATTTGCTTATGGTCTAAGCCAATCTCTAAACAACATTCTACTTTCGTCTCAGAACCTCAAATTAAAATTTAATTCACAAGAATCACTCTTCAGAATTATTTTACAGATCATAAGTATAAAAATCATATAAGGCGTACCATCATGATAGATACAATACCTCTAACACATGTAGCAAATCCAAAATATCTTGGAGTGCAACTTGATTCTGAATTGCACTTTACTAAACAAATGAAGATTTTCGGAAATAAAGCTTTAAGTAAACTAAGAATCATAAAATGGTTATCTAATCCTACAATATAACTGCAGGGCAAACCCCAAAACTCTTCGAAAAACCTACACAACTATAGTGAGACCACATCTTTAGGTATGCCACTCCTTACTGGGTCAATGCTTCAACCACAGCACTCAGCTATTTAGACAGAGTGCATTTGGTAACAACTCTTATGCTTTTGGGCGTATCTTTCTTCTTCAATGAATGAAAGTCTACTGGGACACTTATTTGTTTATATATAAGGAAGCAAAAATAGCTGCCAAGTTATAGGTAAAGCAGGACATATATTAGTTTTTCCAAACAGAACTCCGGAACTGGATTCATTAAAGACCGAAGTGAGCTTCTCGTACTGATGACCATACTAAGCTAAAACTTCGTATTCAAGGAGAATGACTACAACAGCATATTTTATCATGTTATGTCAGTTAATAGAAATGTTGACTTACCTCTCCATCATATTTAATTAAGTCTTTGCATTGACCTGAAGAAAATAATCTGAGTTTTCTCAATGAATCCCATTAGTTTGTAACTAAATAGATGAGAGAATTTAGTTTGGTAAAAAGAATCTTGTGATTAGTTTTAAAAGAGAAACGCTAAAAATCCTATGTACACAAAAAATAAATTTAAAAAAGTGAGATAGTTCTATACCTCCCTTTAGCTTAATAAAGCATTTGCCAAACGGAAGCAATGACTTCGCGAAGGACTACTTAAGGAAATTCTTTTCATATGTGCCGTGCATTTAAGATAAATTATTCACCTTAATTTGAAACTGGTCTCGCTACCAATATTTAATAGTCTAACCGATTAGACATGTAGTGGGAATAATGATAAATAGAAAGTTTTCTCTAAGCTTAACTAACAATAAAAAAATTAAACTTCGGTAAGTAAATGGTAATTTAAAGTTGTTATTAATGGTATTTTAATTTAAAGTTGTATAAATGGTAATTTAAGATTTACATTTCAGAACATTTATGATTAGGTACTATCACCTTCTATTAGTGAGAACTTACATAGAAGACATTTTACTTCACACCTGCTAATTAATACATATTGCAGAAATATTTATTTGATTCCATTGTTTAATTTTATTTGAATACGTGATTGTGTTTTCATTCCATTGTTTAATCTTGTTTGCAGGCATGATTATTTTCTGTTGTCTTACTACAATTTTCCTTTCTATTATCCTAATAATTCGTGGATGAATGCATGGTTTGTAGAATTTTTAAGGAATTAATTAAAGTAATTACGCAAATTGTATTACAACCAATTGTCTAATAATGAGCGCGCTTGCAGTCAATATAGAGCTTTTACCGAGATATTTGCTGCAAGAGCAAGTTGTTTAAGACGTTTTATTTAGTTACTCATTATATTACGTAAGTTCCGGAGTGGAAAATAAAGACTGTGTTTACCTTAACATAGTGTTTACCTTATGTTTTAACATAGCATAAATTTCATTTCGAAGCATCAAATTTGTATTTGATAGGCTTAAACACTTCTAAAATGGGTCAAAACTGTCTAGAAAAGACTGATAGGCCCATTGATGTACTAAGTATAATACAACCTAACACATTTAATCTGCCATGAGGCAGTAGATGTGCTTTTGAACAACAAGCAATAAATAACATAAAAATGCCAACAAAATATTTAAAAAATAATAGTCTGACAGGTTTCATATTCTAACAGTCACCCAAAAGGATTTGTTCAGGTTTCTCACGCTCTCTCTCACCTCGAGTCTATCAATCTGCTGTTACAAATTTTTTTCGTCTTTTTAGCTTGATTATTAAGCATCATGTTCTTCCCATTTACTCTATATAGAACTGTAGAGCAAAATTACAAAATTTTCACAGTAATATAGCAGTATACGTTTAGAATTTTCAATGCAACGTTAAGTGTTGCCATACATTTTTCTGTCTTTTTTTCAGTTGTTTCTCAGTTCATCATGTCAATGTTCAGTTTGTAAGGTTTATCCTAAGTTTATTAACAGTTATTTTAAGTTATGATTCTTTCCTATTTATTCTAATTTCAGATTACAATTTCCTGCCAGAATGTAGTTTCAGAAATGCAGTGAATGCAAGTGAGTAAGAGTACTACTTAAGTCGATACTTCACCGACATCTACATAGAGAGTCTGATTTTCCTGACTAGCGCGCGTTTGCCATTTGGCTACATTCTCTCTTAGCTACTACGCTCGGCCATACTTTAGGCCCTTGTTTGGCTTCGCCGATTTAATTAATACTTAGGGGCCAACTACTTAGAATTCTGTTAGCTTCGGCTATATCTTTCAGATAGCTTTAGTTTAAATTCATAATTATTTAAGTTCAACCCCAAGTGGAGGCTTTGTGTATGCTCCAAGTTAGGAGTTGATTGTATTTACTCTGATAAATGACGGGTAGTTTACCCTTCTTAAGTCTTACGTGTTTATTCACACACTTAAGCGATTATTCGCTTGTTAGTGTTCGTGGGGTTCTCAGATAGAACATTGGAATTAAATAAGTAAAACCCCAAAAGTTTTCTTTATAAAGGCTTTACAAAACATTTGTGTCTTTCATTATTAACCTTTTGTGAGTTTACTTTATTTGTCGAATATCACGTTCTTAGGGCTTACATCACGTGCAATCGATTTAACAGCAAAATCACAAAATATTTAAAAAGGCATAGGTTTAAAATTTCCGGTAGACAGTCTCGGGAGCTGAAGATAAAGATGTTTTGTTCCGTACTGTGTTGGCTCTGATCGCTTTGAAATTATTGGGATTGTTAATCAAATATTTGTTAAAGTTTGACAAAATATGAAATAGACAATAACACAAATTCGAAATTCAGAATTCGGTCTTCTAGGTGCCCATTTCGGGGTAGAGGGCTACGTTATTCAAAATTTAATGGCTCTAGGTATCATTGTTCTTTCACAGCGCGAGAAATATATATACATTAATGGATATTCTTCAACACTTAATTTCCTTAAATATAATATAAGGCGATAAGATTTGGTAGCAACAATTTGAAAACTGATACGCCGTTTTCAGTGATTCAATGCAAAATACCGTTTCGAAACTAATATTCCATTCGGGATTAACGTTCCTTTTGGCTTAAAAAGGAACAAAATTGATGAATTTTCGAATGATACCTCATCAGGTACAAATTAAATCTGCAAAATCGTCTTCGAATACATAATTAAAGTCAATGTGAAAGCCCAAATAATTAGGGAAGGATGGGAATAACATAACTGAGTGTAGACACAACACAGCAGCAAGTTAATGAATATACGCTAAGGCCCAAACTAGGGTTAGCATTCTGTAAATGAAAATAAGGAAACGGTAAAACTAGAAGGGGAAAAAGATGCAACACATTATAAGGTTATGTGTTAAGGGTGCAACCTGTAATGGTTTAGAAGGGCTGCACATTTATTTAATCTGAAGTAAACTTTTTATGCCAAAATACAGCGCTTGGTAGGACTTCGATTCTACTCAAAGGTTAAAGAGTTATACGCGAATTAGATATTGTTCTGCAATGAAAGACTTGATATTTGCATAATATTAGCATATTTGTTTTCTAACGTTATGCGAAGTTTCCTCAGCATGTTATTCTTAGAACATTTTCATGACCAGTTTTCGTAAACATTTGTTCCTTTTAATCTGATTATGGAGTGTTTTACTTTTATACTCGTAATATTTGTACATTACTGCATGGACAACTTTAAATGTCACTCAATAATGAAAGTAAAAATAAATCGTTGAATTTTGTTAGTTTTTGGAGACGCAGAAAGAATTTAACCGTTTCGGAACGCGTAATGGCAAACCGTATATTGAATTGATCAATGTTAACGAATTTCGCTTACTGCGCGTGCTCAAAACTGTATCGTTGGCTTGAGAGATAATACTGGCGAATAAAAATAAACAACCTTACACAAGCATGTTCGTCATGTAGCCCTCCCCCTTAGCGACTCTTTACGATTGCAATACTACGGACACTTTTTTTGTGCTTATTGCACTTGCTTCTGTTTCATTTCATTTTGGTTTATTTTGTTCATAAACATTACATTTAGTATCAGTTATTTGTAATAATTTCTTTGGCTTTAATTCAGTAATTTAATTAGATATATTCCTTAAGTTGTTAAAGTATTTATGAATGGAACGCATGGTAAATAACCGATTGCTTTTATTCCTCAGAAGTACAATCAATAAACATTCAGCTCGCGTTCAATCAATAAACAACATCATGTAATGTTTCCTGTTTTGTAATCCTTCTTAAACGAAAATTTGAGGAGTTTACAATTGATATTTACACTCTAAGGAATGAAGCAACATACAACCTAACAAGTTTTAAAACCCCGAACTGTTTACGTCCAGATAACAGAATATCAACCATATACCATATTTATCTTCTTTTAAAATTACCCCAAAGTCGTAATTGCGCATATTCGCTTCTGGGCATGCGCAGTGTGCGTCATTCGCTTAACATTGTTCAATTGAATGTGCGGTCTGTTCAACTGAATGTGCGGGACGAAAAGCGCAAACGCGCGCTTATCGCTGAGGCTGGCAGTCTTTTTCGAGATTGTTTGTCGAGGGCCGGAGGAAGTTTTTGCTATTAAGCCTAAATTCATGAAATTACCGAAATATCAAAGCGTTGTTTAATAATTGTGCTGTAGAATATTAAAACAGACATCTACATGTATCTGAAACCATATGGTTTATGAGTCATATGGTTACTCATACCATATGATTCATACTATATGAGTCATGCTACTCTGATTTTGAGTAGAAGGTCAAATCTACGTGTATCTGAAGTCATATGGACATACAATGCTATCTTGTGCCAAAAGTCATAGTTTTTAAGACTTTCCAGGACACTGGCCCAAATGTATGACGGGATGAACCAAAACACGCTCTGGTACGCTAGACTGTCGGTCGAAAAATGAGTGCGTTTCTTGCTAGCATCTATTTGTGACAGTCGACGCGAAAGGGTTAATCAGTATAATAAACAATAAAATTCTCCAAACATCTCAAACTCACAAAAAAAAACTTGCTCTTACAACTTCGTGAGGCATTATTTTATATAAATATTTCCTTGCAGCTCCCTGATATTTACCTACGGTAACATTTTTAGATCTAAATTACTTCGACTAGCACTTTGGCAGACTTTTGTATTTTACAAATCCCCACAGTCAGAAATCACAGGGATTCAATTCAGGCGAATATGGATGCCAATTTATTGATCTAGCTTAGTGATTCGGAGAGCCATAAGCCATGAATTTCTTTCCTAATTGATCGATGATACACGAAAGAAACGGTATTTGCCTGATGTGGGTTGTAGCTGGTTTCCCAACATGTCTTTCAATCGATTGCCAATCGAATTTGTTATTTTGAACATTCGAGTTAAGCTATTTAGCAAGGGATAAGATGGGGCTGGCCTGTTCTTGTGTTTTCTTGATCATTTAAGGGCTGTTTTCGATTGAAATCTCATTGCAGGAATATGGGACATTTTAAATAAAGACCGCTGAATGAATCATTTTTCAAGTGAATAGATGAGAAAATTAATGATAGCAGCCAATTCACTCATTGGAAATTCGCAGCAACAAAATCTAACGACTTATGTTAAGCTGTTTTTGAATTTAATTGGAAGAAAACCATGTCAATGTAAAATGTAAAGTTTAAGGAAGGGGAAAGTATGACTGCTGTGGCCACTTGTATCGATTTTGAGTGATTATGGAGGTTCCTCTTTTTCAGGATTTAAACAACGTTTCTCCTGAAAATGAGGAATCTTATAAAAGAATGCCCTTGAAGTTCATACAATTTTATTTAAAATCTACTTCAATTTAAAGTTGCTTTCTTTAACTTAATTTCATTTTTCTTGTGTTATTCAGATTTATAGTTCATTTTGCATCAGTAAATACTTGTCAGAAAGATTTTTCAAAGTAAGACAATTTAGTAGTCAATAATTTTGCTGTCTTCGTAAATTTCTACCTTTTTCTCCCGGTTCAAATTTTAAAAGTTTTAAATGCTTTTTAAATCAATAGTCTTCCCAGTTTCTCCAAATTATTTATTCTGAAACGATTTATTGCCCTGTCTGCTTATTTATCGGTCATTAATTTTTTGGCATATGCTTTCTGGTTGCTGGAAAAGATGCAAAAAGAATTCTGCATTAATTTCGATTATTTAGTTACGCATAAAAATATCATTTTGAAGATTTCACAGAAAATTAAAGAAGAGGAAAATTTTCCCATATTCTCTGCAATGTATCAGAAATGTATTACAAATATTTTTACTTGTATTTATATAAAACGTTTTTAATTCAGATTTTAAGTCTTTGTCCTCTATTTATAACATTCGCTATCCATCGCATTTAAAAGTATGCTAATTTAATACGCTTTTATGGGGAAGCTACGAAATGTTTGCACAGGTATAATTTTCTTTAATACGAATTTTTGACATGTTAATTAAAATTAATAGATACATTTTTATTTTAGTTTTCTTATTTCCTCATTTCTTTGTGATTTTTATAAAAGGTGCAACATGAATTTTGTATAAGGATATTATTTGGTTATGCATGAAGGTATTATTCTGAACTTTTTATTAAAACATTATTAAAAAAATCCATACGGTATGCAGTTTATTAGAATCGTTTCATAAGTATTTTGCTTATGTTTATCTGAAATATTTTGTTTGATTTTTATACGAAATTATATGAATTATTTATTTATATGAAACATTCTGTTTGTTTGATTCAGTTTGGTTTTACGCCAGTGTACTCTAATATTTTAATATTCGTTTCCTATTGCAGTTACAATTATATTCATTTCGCGCAAAGCTATGAAAATTTTCTACTATTATCTCTTTCTTTAAGAAGAATTCTTAACTAATTGATCAAAATTCATATTTATTATTCCAAAGCGACAATTTGCCCAGAAGGACTATTAATTTCGTTTTGGCATGTTGTGTCACTTTACAAATTGTTGCCACCAAATATTATCTCCCTGTATTATATTTAAAGAAAATTATAATGAAGAATCTGCATAAATGTATGTATGTTTCTAGCATTGTGATAAAAAAACGGTACCTAGAGTCATCAAATTTTGAATGACGTAATCCTCCTCCAAATATGGGCATCTGGAAGCCCAAATTTGGAATTTGTTTTATCATCTATTTCATATTTTGTAAAATTTTACCGAATTTTTGATTAACAAACTCAAGGATTTCAAAGCAAGAAATGGCACCGTTATACATAAAAACATTTTTATCTCCAGCGCGTGAGCCTGTTAATCGGAAATTCTAAAGGTATGCTCATTTAAAAATTATTTTGCGATATTGCTCATGAACTGAATTTTATGGTTTAAATGTGAAGAACATGATATTCAATAAATAAAGGTAACACATAAAATGCTACAAAAAACACCTCTTTGCACGTAATTTAAAATCTAAAGCCTTTCAGATTTTTTTTATTATTATTTTTCTTTCAATCTGTTTACTATATTCAATTTTGTTTCTAATATAAACACATAAAAAGTGTGGGAAAAAAGACTTACCGTTTGTAGGCGCTTTAGTTTTGATGTTTAATTGAGAACATAAATATTCATTTTTACGTATTTTCTAACGAAAAAGAAGATATATGCATTTTGCTTCTTTATTGTTCATTTAGATGCACAGCAAGCATATAGGTTTCATTTGCATAAAATGCCTTCATGATCTGGCTTTACTATGAGGCTCTTTGGCTTGGATGCTGTTCCACGATTCTTTGGCTAGCTGACTCATAATTACATTGCCTTCGAGGTCTTTGGGAGATGGACTTAACTTCAGTTTATTGAAGTTTTCAATTCAAGAAAGGAGCATTTTTAGAGCATTATTTTCTTTAAATGTTATTATAGTTAAAATTTCTACTTTTTAATATATCTGATTTTAGTGAAATTGGTTTCGACCCTTCTTACGTTTTTGGAGATTTTGGAGTTTCAATAAATTAGTTTGAATGATTTAAAATAAAAAAAGGGCTCTGTTATCAAATATTAGAATATTTTGTTTTAGAGCTACGCAATATAATTACTGGCCATTAGAGTTGGTATTCTTCAATTACGCTTGTTAAATCTTTTATAACAAGTGGTAATTTCATCGTTATTAATCACAATAATGTCAAGCATGTACTTATAGTGAAAACGACATTGCTCTTTAAAACCCTCCAGCTGGTCAAAAGCATGTTCCGAAAGCCTAGATCTCCAGAAATTGCCATGAAGAGTTTTTTTTTTATTTTCGAGCAACTTTATATCCGAATATTATTTTTTTTTAATATATTGCGACTTTAATTTTTTGAACATATATCAAGATTCATATATATATATTTTCAGACAAAAAATAAACAAATAAGTAAATAAATAAAAATAAAAAATATAGTAAACTTTATTTTTTTCTCTCATCTTGTTACTTTAGGCATATACCGGTAAACTGATTTATTTATTAAATTTATTTTAATGTTCTTTTCTTATTGTTTCAAAAATAGTTTTAATTTGATGATTTTACTGAATTATTAGATTGTACTGATTATTTTATTTCTCGGATTGCATTTATCTATTTAATTTCATTATTTCTAAGATAAGTTCGCAGATCATCAAGTGACAAATTATGTTTTTTCATATTATTTTAGATTTATTCAGACGGGGAATAAGACATTTCGGGCCTGGAAGTATTTTATGGTGAGTTTCATTATTTGATTCAACTACATTAATATTAACTATTATTTTATTACCTAATACTGCCAGTTTAAGGTCATTCATTGGCAATCACTTCAATTTAAATTCATCCAGTGAAGAACAATTTGATTAAGATTGGATAAAAATTTCTCCAGAGAAATATCTTTGAATGTCTTTAAAAAGACGTTGTAAATCCAATTTATTTGGCCAAAATTCTAGGCATGTTTATCGAATTTACGTAATTATGCACAGTTTATTTCGTTTATTTTAATTAATTTCAGATTTTAACAGTTTGGGTGATTTTGGTCACCGGTTTGGTTTATTCATTATTAACGTTTTGTTCTTGATAGGGATTTAAAATAATTATTAACTATTTCTATCACACATACTAAACACAAATTGTATATATATAAATATATATACTATCTTTAATCAAATACAGCGCATTAAAAATATTTTTACATATACTATAGATCTACAGCACGAAATTCTCATAACTGCGTACCTTGAAGTATGAAAATACTCAGAAATACCACCGAGAAATATTTTTCTTACTGAGAATTACTAAGAATTTATTGACATTTTGAGTAACAAATCGCAAATAGAGGGGGATAGAGTCTATATAATGAGTACTTTTAAATACGGAGAAAATAAATATTCGTAATTTACGTACATACTGCTATGTAAATAAATTTTATTAATGTAAAATACGGATAAAAACAAAATTAAATACAAATATAAGCAGCATAAAATTTCATAAATTATCGTAAAGCTTTGAACAAATGTCTACTATAAATTAAAATAATTCAAATCAATTTAAATTTTATAAAAATAATTATGCTGAAAATCACTACGGGTAGGGAAATGGATTTTGTGCAGTTAGTATTCATTAAGTTAAGGAATTCCATTGATTTTGGAGAAAATTCCCTTTAGTCGCCTTCCTCGGTAAGGGCTAAAAGTCCGTTTCTAAGTAAAAGCTAAAAAAATATTTTCTGAAGTAAAGGCTAAAAATGGCTTGGTGATCGACATGGAGACCAGGAGATTACATAAAAAAAACTTGGAGAGTTGGCAGGTATGTACTCCATATTTCATCAAATTAAAGACGTTGAAATTTTAAAAATGTATTTCGACATCATTATTTTTAATGAGATAGAATCTCCTGTTTAGAGTAACAAGTGTCGAATTTTTGGTGGACTCGATTACAGATTGTACAAAATTATTCAAATTGGACAATGTAATGATTAAAGACAAGAGTTACACTTTTCTTTACAAACAATGTAATTTATTACATATAGCATAACAAGCACTTGTCTAAGATTAATGAAAAGATTAAATTATATTTACTTACTTAATGATATATGAACATGTATAAAAATACAAATATAGGATACATTACAAATTGTAAAAGAATTGCGATTAAAATGTAAGCCTACGAAGGAATGATCGAAGTAAAAAGAATTTAAAATTGTTTAAAGAAAAGGTTTAAGATACACTCACGTTTGTGAAAATTGCAACACCAAGAAGGAATCGTCATAATTGAATGCAATTTAATACACAGTTGAGTGGTAGTGGTACAAATAAATGATTAAATGTTCAAAGCAAACAAACAAGAACAAGAGATCAGAATAAGTATTTTGTGTGGCCACCACGCGCCGCAATAAGTGCTGCTACACGACGTGGCATGGAGTCAAACAAAGTTTGAATGTCTGACTGAGGAAGAGCATTCCATATCGTTTGTACGCGTACCCAAAGTTCGTCTGCAGACGCAACAGGACGAGGATCACGAGCAAGACGCCGACCAATGACATCCCACACGTGTTCAATTGGCGACATATCCGGGGAACACGCAGGCCAAGGAAGAAGCTGTACCTGCTGCGCTGCAAAGAAGGATTTAACAATCCGAGCAGTATGAGGGCGGGCATTGTCCTGTTGAAATACAGCGCCTGGCAAGCTTTGAAGGAAGGGAACAGCTTCGGGCTGTAGAACTTCACGGATATACCGGTTGCTGTTCAGATTGCCCACAATTCGTAGCAATTGAGATCGTCTATGATATGCTATGGCGCCCCAGACCATAACTCCGGGTGTTCGTCCACTGTGGCGTTCGATAATGCACTCCGGAAGGTGGCGTTCACCGGCATAGCGTCTGACACGAATGCGGCCATCATGGTACCACAAATTAAAGCGGGATTCGTCAGAAAACACGACATGCTGCCAATCAGCACGCCAGTCTCTATGCTGATTGGCCCATTGTAGCCGCAGGCGGCGATGGTCGTGCGTTAGGGGGATCCTGTATAAAGGAGTCCGTGCGCGCAGTCCACACTGCAGCAGACGTCTACGAATTGATGAAGCACACAATGAAACACCTGTAGCTATTGACCACAGTGCTGCCAATTGTCTAGAGGAAGCTGTACGGTCCGTCCGCGCCATGCGGACCAGGTGTCTATCATCGCGAGCTGACGTCACATTTCGGGGTCCACTCCCGGATTTCCGAGTTGTCCGACACTCGTCCGTCCACTGCTTCCAAACGCGCATCACTGTGCTGCTGTTACGCTGCACACGAGAGGCTACTGCACGATACGACAATCCAGCTTCACGAAGGCCGATGATTCTCCCTCGTTCAAACTCTGTAATTTGTTCAAATCTCGCTCTCTTTCGTCGACGAGGCATAAGTACAGATTGAGTTAACGTTTACCACTAGCAGATAACCACCGATAACCATACACGCCTCGCTACAGCCGTCTATTTATTCGGATCCATCAGCCGTTCAGAGGGCGCTGCTCAGCATACGCATGCGCTACGGATTTGCAATTCTAATCATTTGCATATCATGCGCTACTTTGCATTTCCTGAAAATTTCAGCTCACTCGCGTAAGTCCTTCATGGTGTTGCAATTTTCACAAACGTGAGTGTAGATTTCACGCAAACTTTAATAACTAAGTAAAATACACAAGCACATAAAATCTAAAGTTAAGGAATTATTATTTTCTTTTATGCTCATTATTAATTGCATTATTAATAACATTTTCTTTAGTGCTCATTATTAATTTTATGCTCATTTTAATTGCATGTATATGAGAAAGTTTCATCGAAAAAACAAATTCCTCTTCTATTAATTGAGTTCAACTGAGAAACAATAACATTTTTCATAATAAAATGTGAAAATAACACAGATTCTATGGCGGTCAAACTCAGAGATGCAATCTTCATTGCAAAATTTATGGATGAAAAATTATTTTGTAAGATTAATTTTTGAGCATTATACTAATAGATGCATTTTACTAATTATCAAAATAGGCAGTTAAATTAAAGGCAAATTCCACTTAAAGTGTGCTCAGAAAAACGAGTAATAAAACTAAAAATGAGAAAGTTATCTTTTCTTGTTATGAAATGCATGTTTTTGATTTCTAAAATAGTTTATAATTTTGAGCATATTATGATATGCTGCTTATAATCAAAATACATTTGCGCAAGTTTATGAATAATATTCTATTTTCTTCTAGTTGGGTATATTATTCGGGAAGTATTTCATATTATTGTAACATAAATTTATCGAAATATATTGAAAGTATTTTTATAAGTAGAGCCACAAAACAAGGAAAGGAATACATATTCGTCAAATAAATACAGGGGTTGGACAAAAAGATAGAAGCACCGAAATAAAAATATAATTGCTGTGACTAATTAAAAGACTATTAGGAAAACCATTGGCATTCAAAACAGCTTGCAGTTTTCTCGGATAGGATAAATTTAGGTCTTGTACGCTTTGCAATGCAATTTTGTGCCAAATTTTTTTTTGTAAAACGTTGACAAGTTCAGTTAAATATGATGGCGGTAGATAGCGCTTACGCAGATGTCTCTCCAAAACAGCCCACAAAGGCTCAACAATACTCATACTTGGTAACTGTGGTGGCCATGGTAGACGTGAAAGTTCAGTGAGTGATTATGAGGGTGAACTTTCACCCTCATAATCAGAATACCAGTATTAGACGACGTGAGCTGAGTGACCAGGAGTTCTGTCGTTTGAGAATACGGCATCATCTCTGGAGAACATGTTTTGTACCATGAGATGGTCCTGATCAGCCAAAATGAAAACATAATCCTTGGCAGTAATGTGACGTTGCAGAGAAATTATGGGTGTCGCGGAATACTACGATATGGCTGCTCACACCGTAACCGAAACTCGCCGTGTTTCACTCTCGGCAGCAAGCACTCTCTGTCATACGTTTGGGATAGCGTTCCATTGCTATACAGTGCAGTTTCTATACTTCAGGCATGACGTTCACCTCCTATAGGCGTTTTGGTCACTGACGAGTGGCATTTGGACAGCCAGCTCGCCCAAAAATACCTTGTTTTTGGAGCTCCCTTCTTATAGTTTTGATGCTCATTGAGTTTGAGAGTGCAACATTCAGTTCAGCAGTGACTTTTTTTTTGAGGCACTGAAGTTTCATCACAGTCCTCTTCAATTATCGCCTGTCATCACTCAACACAACACATTTTCGTCCGTTCTGTGATTTAGAGGACGCGAGTTTTCCTGTATGAGTTAAAAATCTTAGATACTGTAACTCTTGAAATACCAAACATATCAGCTACCTTGGTTATGGAAGCATCCACCATACGAGCCATAGCAGTTTTCCCAGGTTAGAATTCATTTAGTTTTGACACGATGCACTCGCAACTGCACAGAACACTGTCTCGATTACTAATGACACTTGCAATGTAATGATGTACAGATGGCGTTAGTGACCAAACACATCTGTACCACCAACAACGTTTGCAGGAATGAACATGTCAGCTCGAACTTGTATTTTACGAGGCGTTTCCATGCTTTTGCACAACCTCTGTACGTGGAAATTATTTTAATGTTAAATAATATCTGAAGTTTGTGTTCGAAAATGTTTTAGTTTATGGCATAATTCTTGGCAACCTCAAATCTGTATTCCTTCGAATGGTGTAACAAAATGGCTTAAAATCCATTTTGTTACACCATTGGATATGAGTATTATGAAGACTGATTTTTTGGTAGGTCTGAAGAGTGGACACCATCCATGATTCAGGAGTTTCTCATCTTTAAACCACGAATATCGATTTTACTTTATTTGATAACATTTTAATGCTTAATCATTTTCACGAATTTAACGCTTTCCCAGTAATACAACTTATATGTTATTACTAATCATTTTCTGTGACATCCTTATTTGCTGACTATTATGAAGGCTGAAACCTGGCATAGAGCTAAATACGCTGCTCACGGACAAATTCGCTTTTGGTAATAGATTAGAACTATTACCAAAAAAACTATCAGCACCTGAATTCGCCCCTGGTAATAGATTAAACTGGTTTCTTGTTTTCGTTATGCATTCGATCATTGGAATATAGTATGTAATTTCTGTGGCAACATGGTTAAACCACTGGAAGGTAATGATTTAAACATACTTCAGGGCATGCATAAGCATCTGTTTGAATTATTATGCCTTAACCTTTTAGCATGTTTAAGAAGTTAATAATATCCATACCCTATACGCAACTAAAGCATGGGTTTCCATATTAAATTAAACGTCAGTTCAAAGCTATCAGCTACAGACTTGAGTAATACGGTGAAGAATTTTAAAGGATATGTAATAGACAACGTAGATGTATGTTGTGCTTGGTTGATAATCGTTTCCAAGATAATCACAGATAATCTTCCGTTTTGGTGATTAAAAGTACAACATTACGAGCTTATTAAAATTCATATGTGAAACTTTAAAACTGGTAACGCGAAACTTAAAAAACAGACCGTTAACGGCACATTTTTAGAAATATACTTCTGTGAATGTCAGACAAAGATAATAGATCTACGGAGAAACAAAACATTCGTCCTTCATTGCCGAGTAATTCATTTCTCTGTGTGAAAAAGACTTTTTAAAGTATTTAATGGTTCTAGTGGCAGTTATAGATTACACCGGGTAAAGCATTTTAATCACATTTCACTCTACTCAGTTTTTTAAGACGTAACAAAAGGGAGAATCATTTCTATTTAAAAAGATGGCAATAACTCTTGTCAAGTGTTTTATTCCTCATTTGGGGCTGTTACATTAAGCATTAATTTCAGCAGTATAATAAGGCTAGAAAAATGAATATTTTGTATAACATTTATCAGTTGAATTGTGAACTGCTTGCTAATCATCAACAGCTTTATTGTCTTATATATATAATAATCATACTCCCCCCACTAAAGTTGGCTTATGTACTTTATCCAAATCAACATTTTCTCTGAATAAGCATTGATATTTAATTTGATAATTATAGGTAAATGCAGGTAATTATAGATAAATATTATAAAAATGCATATACAGGGTGATCATAAAACTTCCTTGATATATGAACTCCTAGCGACTTATCCGCTCAACCAATCGAAATTAAATTTCATACTGTCATTTGCAGGTATGGACTGTGATGATTTAAGAAATATAACTCTCACTGTTTTGGTTACTGTGCGAGGGAAACAAAATTCGAAATTTTCGAATGGGAACACACGCTTTTCCTGAGAAAGTGGATCAGCACAATGCAAAATCCTAAATGTTGTTGTAACGATACGCGTATGACGAAAACTGCAGGGGTAAAACAATTGCAAAGAAGAAAGAACATTTTAAACGACCAATGAGAGCACAAGAGAGGAGAGAAAAAATTATTTGAATGAAAAGTGTCCAACGTGTCCACCTTCGAAGAAGATAAAGCATTACATGCAAGAGATTGTTGATAGCAGTGATGAACTTAACATCGCATTAGGATCTGGAATTACGTAACCGGAATTACGCAGCACCACGTTTTACGGTATCTTTCAGTTCTGACAAATCACGTGGACCTTGATGCGCATATTTTAGATTTCAGATAACCTCGGAACCAAAAATCCATTGGAGTAAGTTTGGAGGATCGTATTGGTCACAAAGTTGCAAAGTTACGAGAGATGAGTCTCTTCCGAAGTGCTGTTACATCACTTGCCGAATGCATGCGATGACGCTTAGAGGACGTTTGCCTTCATCCATACAATGTCGCTAACAACATCTCATTGCTGTAATTCTGCAGTATCGTTGCATACCGAACACTGGCTTTGGAGACATTTCCATACTTGTGGAAGTGATCTCTTCGAAGAAGTACGGACCAAGAAAGAATGTGCTTGCGATGGCGTACCACACAATCCTTTTGGCTTCGTGTAAAGGGAATGGTGACAAATTGTGAGGACATTCGTAAACCCAGAGAACTCAGGTAAAGCAGATTACGTTCCTTTTAAAACAAATGCGCCACATCCGTCCATAATGTCTGCAGCGGCCACCTGTCTCATCGTACCAAATGAGGAAGGATAATGATCTCTTCTATGCATATGTTTTATTCTGAGAATTTTCATCCTACGTTGATGGTCCCAACGCCATTTGTGGTATTTTAATGTACTGAGGAATCTGCGCCGGAAAAAAAATGTGTGTCGTCGTACGAAAGGTTCGAATGTTTTCTTTAGCCTTAATTGTGATACACTGTTGTTTTAAGTTATTACAGACTCGACCTATTACTTTGAATTAACAAGTTCTGAAATTTCAGTTCACCTGGTTGAAATGATAGGCTGCTAGAGATTCATATGTCAGGGAAGTTTTTTTACCAACACCCTGTACACATTAAATATTTCCAAGCAAAATTATTTATAAAAAGAAATAATGCGAATTACATTTACATAAAACGTTCTAAAATTTCCTTATTACAGTTAACTTACCGAATAAATGTACTATAAATGAACTTAAATAAAAGTATGGTAATAAACTTCTTCCATAATTAAGACACAATAACACGCCGAACGAAACTAATTCAGAAGTCAAAACAACAAAAATCAGCGTAAATTCTCAATATTTTCACAGGACTAGTTTCGATGGTTTTTACCGAAAAGGAAATTCAGAGTGATTCGACGTAAAATTGCAAAACGAAAACAATACTCCTTCAGAGACAAAGCCCCTTTGGACTAGAAACAAAAAAATTGTTATTTTGGGAAGAAATTTATATACTGGCCAGTCCCTGATATTAATAGCAGCGTAGATGAGAATTTTTTAAATTGGAAATTTATTATTAACATCTTTATGCTAAGTATGATATAAACTGAACTATGATATTAACACATAAAAAAGCCTTTTATTATATTACGTCGTTTCTGAATGAATGAATCTGCATCGAAAGAATACAGTATTCACGAAAATGTTGTTGCTTAACAACATTTATCATGTCCAGAATAATATCAAAAATCTAATTTACGATTATATAAGTCAGTCAGCAAACATTTTGTATTCCAGGTGTGCAAACGTAATGCATAGTGTAATGCAGTATCTAAGTATAATTTTAATTACATAAAGCAGTTAATGTTGATTGTCCGAGGTATTCTTCCCTAATTAGTTTAGATAAAGGGATATCAGATTTATATAACACATAAGGGTTTATTACACTGTTATTTAGAAGGAAATTCATGAGTAAAAATTTGTTAATAATAATAAGGTATTATTTGCAATCTAAAAATATTATTCTAACACCCAAAAAACAGCGTTTTACAAAATGTATTTTGCAAAGATTTGCTTGTTTGTGTTATGAAAATCATCTCATACAAATTTTATTAATTTTTTGTACGATGATGCTATGCATTTTTAGAGGCAAGATTTACAGCCAATGCTGTTATTTTCTATGTTTCAAATAACTAATTTTGTGTTTTGATTATGCTAATGCATTTTTCCTCCTTGGAGGAATTTTGTTTCACTCCTTGATTAGTTGCCTTTTTGTCTTGCTTTTGTATCTAATATGCTAGATTTTAATGAAATGGGTTTCCAGGTTTCTTAATTAGTTTGTATAAAACATAACATCATAACATTTCTACATTGCTAAAAACTGACGAGAGAGCTATCAGCTATTTCTAGTTTTGGGATATGATTTAGGATATAATGACTATGAAAAAATTGTCCAATATGAGGTAAGAAATATTTCGTAAGGTATTTATCATGTTTGAATTATTTTATTAGAGTCAAAAAAATAATATTCTTTTTGTTTTCGTCATACACTTGCGCACCTAAAATGCTAAAGGAAAATATTAAAATGCACGAAAGAAAATTAAAGGCTTTAAAAACGTTTTAATTGAGGTCAGTGAAATACTAAATTTCAAACACGTCGATAAAACTTTAATACAGTTGATGCGTCAAAAGAAAATTCTATTCACCAACTCGAAAACTTTTGTGTAATTTTAGCAATTTTAGCAACAGTAAAATTGTTAAAAAAATGGAATCAATGAAGGTATCACATTTATTTTATATATCTTCTATGGCTGAAAATAATCATAATTTGGCATTTTAAATCAATTTTCATATATTCCTTAATTTAAATTAAATTATTTACTACAACAAATAAACTAATTTACTAATGATCTATTTAAAGCCATAAATATTTGAGAATAAACTTAAGTGTCACGTTTCACAAAAAACATTTCTTATGATCTGACGATACTTGGTATTATTTCTACATATTAGTTACTATTAGAACAACTGTAGCTGAACAACTCATTTACATTTTGCATATTGATTTGATACTTATTTGAACCAAAAACGAAAATCTTAATACTTCAAGCACAGAAACTCTGTCCAATCTATCGATTGCTCTGTTTTTTTTCACTTTAGAGATCGTGACGACGGTTTACAATTCCCTGAAGATACCTAATGGCTCCAAAGTATCCTTTGCAGGAAAAATACGTTGCAGTTCTATCTGCATATCTATTATCCGATACTCGGTCTTATTTATTCTGAAGGTTTTTTTACTTTGAAGGATTTTTAGGTGTTGTTTAAAAGATTATTGTTTCACCTGCAGTAGATAAAGAGTTCACAAATATATTCATCATATATACATATATTATATATATATATATAATATAATATAATATAATATAATAGGTAATGCATGTCTTGAATAATACACATGCAGGTGTTAAATAAGGTTCTTTTAGCTTAAATATTGACATAGATTTTTTGAATGTGAAAATACATATAATTCCCTCATAGGGTCATTAGGCTTATTTTTTGAAGCAGGAGAAATGAAAGATGTGCAGTGTCCTCACCGGGACTCGAACCCTGGGCCTCTCAAATACGCATCGAGTATGCTTTCAGCTGCACCACGAAAGCTTGTGGAAAGGAGGGCAAAAATACTATAAATAATACCTTAAATACCTTCCTCTTTTAAAAGGCAACTGGAGATGAGGGGACCCAACCCCAAAATCCTAGTGGTGACGAATCATCGACCACCACCTTTTAGTTTGAGGGCCAGTGTAGAATTCATTAGGCTCTTTAATAATGGAAAAGCTTAAAATGAGCAAAGCCCTCACCGAGATTCGAACCTGTACCTCTCGAATGCGCTTCGAGAGTGCTTCCAATTACAGCACGAAGGCATACTGGAAGGAGGGAGAAAGTACCTTGTAAGATCTCTTTGGCCCAACTTGTCAGTCACTGGGATAGTGAGTCAAAAAACGTGCGAAGGTGTTGAAACCCTTTTATTGTACTTTTAAAATTACAACTGCGTCTCCTCGACGCTCACAAACTGCGCCAATTCGGCGGTTGAACTAAAAGCCAGGTAAAACTGAAAATAAGAAACTAGATGAACAAATGTCAAACACTACCGACGAGGCTCTGAGATCTTAACTAACCGTGTTTTTAATTATCGCTGATATTCAGCAAGATTACTGATTTAACAGTTGAAGGTCTAGCACTTCTGCAAAGCTAGGCCCAAAGGCCGAAACGCGCTGATTTAAATTCTACCGAGCAATCTCTCCAGCGTAGCTTCAAAGCAAGACTTTTACACGCTCGTTTCGTCTACTATTTAACTCAACTAGCTTCCGCTAAATTTGAATAAACTGCGCGTGCTACTACAATTTACATACTCTGGCACGGGAATTTCTAGGGGAAAAATGAAGGCTAAAAAGGAAAGGAATATGAACTTAAAATAAATGTTAGTTAAAATAAATATAAACCCTACATTTGCCCTTGCCAGAATTTTGAACACTTGGAAGCAGGTCCTAGAAACGACCTGTTGAAAAGTTTCAACATTCTAACCTAAAACTCAAGAGCCCCGTTTACATAAAACAACTTTTGGCTATGAAATTTTACAATGTTTGGCGTCGCTAATACAATTTCTTCGTGCTGAATCCTCTCTGCTGTCGTTTATCATTCAGTCTTTTCTTCCTTCCAGGATCTGGAAGGAACAAGTATGAGTATACTGAAAATACACTATGATTTACACTTTAATACTCGGTAGCATTTTACTTTTCGATGATTTTCTTTTTCTTATTTAACTATTTATTTCACATTCATTCTTCATGCAAACTTTAATTTAAGTTGCTTTGCCCCGGTTCTCCACTTTATTTGTGGTGTCCAACGGAAGTATTTCATGTTTTTTGTATATCAACACCTCCCCTAACCACAATGATTTGTTAGAATTCGATCAACCAACTATGACACACCCTAGTCCATCATACTAAATCTCGATGAGCTATATTTAATCTTCTTAAACTCAAGTGTTGGTGGAGAACCCTAAAAAAAGTCGCATTCATACTAAATTCCCCCTCATTCAACTTTTCACATACAGATTTTTGCTCCAACGCATGATTTTTATCTTCTAGTTAACATTTAGATTTTAACTGGTTTCTTTTGCCATTTACTTTTAGTATGTAAAATTTTATGCTTTTACACTAAATTCTACTTTTACGTAGCTTTAAAGTATTTACACATAACAGTTCAGAACAAAAGAAAAATTTATAGAAGGTTTAACTTATCTTTGACTTTTCGATGCTTGGAACTCAGTCATCCTCTTTTCACAGAACTCTGTCCATGTCAGAGAATTCATAGCAGTCAGCCTGCGCCTTTGACTTCTTTGGCTCTCCTCCATAGGCTTTCTTTTCTGGCGTCTACGTGCTGGTCTTTTGGGGTGTTGGTATTCCGGTTCCTGCCTTTTCCTCTTAGCACCTGGATGGCTGTTTCTGGGGGCCTCCGGTTTGCGTTCTTGCTTGAATTTTTTCCGCTGGTTAAAATCTTTTTGCTCTCGTTGTCTCTTTTTTCGCAGGATCGGCGGCCTTGTTTCTCTTTGGATATCCGGAACTGGACGCGACTGCGTTGACTCTGCTTTTCTGTTGTGGGATCTTGTTACTGGTTTTTTTCTCTTGCTATCTTGCAAGGATTTTTTCCGGGACGTAGTTGTTCGCTTAACCTTTTTCTCTGCTGGAGTCTGGAGGTTTTCAGTCCTTCTTTTCGGGATCCTTGCATAACTTGTAGAAGGGCTTTGTTCTTCGGTGATTCTCTGCTTCTTGGGTTCTTCGGCGGTTCTCTGCTTCTTGGGTTCTTCGGCGGTTCTCTGCTTCTTGGGTTCTTCGGCGGTTCTCTGCTTCTTGGGTGGCGGAGCAGACGGCCTTGCTTCTGGACCTTCGAATTGTTGGGAACTTGAATCCTGCAAGAAACTTTTGAGCACTTCAAAATCATTTTTCTCGTAAAACTTCTTCACCTGGTCGGGACTTGCTTTACAGGTTTCTCCTCTCTCGTTCTTAAGGTATAATATGGCTCCCTTGATTTCCTGAATAATATAGGGACCTTCAAATCTCGGAGCCAATTTTGCGGAAAAGTACTCTGGTGCATTTGATAAACAAAATTTTCTTTTTAAAACTTTGTCCCCCACTTTAAAATCTGCTTCACGGCGTTTTCGATTATAATAAATTTGCTGTCTGTTTCTTGCCATATCTGAATTTTTAACCGCCTCATGAATCAATTTCTGCACATCTTTTTGCCTAAATTCTTGTTCCCTTTGTTGAACAAAGAATAATTTATCTAGAGGTGTTATTAACTTACGCCCTAAAAATAATTCCGCTGGTGTTTTTCCAGTGGAGTCATGAATTGCTGTTCTTAAAGCATAAGCTAACTCATCTATGTAGCCATCCCAGCGCTTGTGATGTGTGCTAACATAACTTCGAATTATTTTTACAATATTTTTATTAACTCTTTCCGCGATGTTTGCCTGTGGTCTGTACGGAACCATCTTGATATGGCGTATGCCAAGTCCAGAGCAAATGTTCTCGAAAATTTGGCTAACGAATTGTTTGCCGTTATCGCTAATGACTTTTATCGGTGCACCGTATTTGAAAATGTACCTGTGTAAGAATGCATCTGCAACTGTTTTGGCTGATGCACGTTTAAGTGCAACAATTTCTGTCCACTTTGAAAAATGATCTACAATTACTAAAAGATAACGATTTTTATTTAACTCACTCTGGGGGAAAGGGCCAAGAAGATCTATGCCTAATATTTCATTCGGAAATGTAGCGCGAATGCTATTTAAGTACCCGGCCGGGCTATAATTAATATCATTAATTAACTGACATTGCTTGCAGGACCTGACATACGCAGTTACTATTTTGTATAATTGCGGGAAATATACCGCCTCGCGTACCCTTTTTATTGTTTTTCTGATCCCCAAATGACCCGATGTTGGCGCGTCGTGTAATTCCTTCAAAATGCTCAATCGAAGCGAGGCTGGGATGACTGGCCTATACTCGAAGTTTTCGTTTGTTGATTTAGTATAAAACAATAAATTATCTATTATCTCATAGTTCTGTGCTCTACTTCTTATTGCGGCCACATCTGGGTTTTCGAAATTATCAGGGTCTTTTAAATAAGCGTAAATATTTCCGAATTCAGGATCAGCTTTCAATTCAGCAATAATTGTCTCTCGAGAATCTATGATTTTAGAAGTTAACACAGTGCATTTGAGTTCATTTCCTTCATTGTCCAGTTTTATTCGGGATAGTGCGTCCGCGGCATTATTTTCCTTTCCCGGTTTATACTTGTTTATTAGGTTATATTCTTGAAGTTTTAGAGCCCATCTTATTAACCTAGGCGTTAGATTTTTTCCCGAGTAAAGTCTACCAACGGCCGCATGATCCGAAAAGACCGTTACTGGGGCTTTGCCAAAATGAACTCTAAACTTCTGTACAGCCATTAATACTGCTAATGTTTCTCGCTCCGTCGCTGTATAATTCCTTTGGATAGCGTTTAATGTTTTACTAAAAATTCTAAAGGATGCCCTTTCTGCATGAGCACTGCACCTATGGCATAGTCCGAAGCGTCGGCTGCAATTTCTAAATTTTCGTCACCTTCCGGGAATTTCAAAACAGGGGCATTGATGAGCGCTTTTTTAACTTCTCAAAAGCTGTATTTGCCTCTGCTGTCCATGTAAACTTACTTTTCTTTCTTTTAAGTACTAACAACGGTTCTACAATATTAGCAAAATCCTTTATGAATGATCGATAATAAGAGCATAACCATTTTTTCGAATTTCTTCTTCGCGCTTTGACCTTCGTTCTTCGGTGACTTAGCTTGATAGCTCTTTCCTCCATAAGAGTATTTCGTCCTATCGGCCGCCAGGTTTGAGAACTGTTTTCTGGAACCTTGAGGATATGCTGCCCCTCTAGATTTTTCCGCTATTCGTCGGTTTTGGAACTTGACCGCCAACTCGAAGAGTTCCTGCAAGGAGCTTAGATTTCGGATTTCCATAAAGTCTTGGACAGCAGGTAGTAATCTGAGTAAGATTATTTCAATTACCTCATTATCGGGTTTCTTTCCATACAGCATATTTACTCAGCTTGATTTTTCGTAATATGAACTCTGTTAACTCTTCGATGTTTCGCTGATAAAAACTGTAAAGTCTTCTGGTTTCATAGCTATCTGATAGTAGCCCGATGTTAAATCCAAAGTAGTCATACATCTCGTAGATTTAATCTTTCTAATTATTTCCTCAAACACCGGCAGAGGGTAAACCGGGAACTTTGTAATGCTATTTAATTTTCTATAATCAATAGCAAACCTCCAAGCTTTTTTATCAGAAGGCGGAAAATCATTCTTTTTCCTACAGAGTACCACGGGACTCGCGTAATCACTGTTTATTGGCGAAATAATCTGATTTTGCAGCATTTCTTATATATGCTCTTCAATAATGAGCTCTTTCTGCTTATTATACCTGTAGGGTTTGGCCTTACAGGGTTTATTGCATGTTAGTTGTATGTCATGGGTTACAATTTAAAAATATCGCTACGGAATTTTTTCCGTCAAAATTGACGGTTGGCTTGATAGATGCCCTCATAGTTTGGATTAAATATCCAGGCTTTCTTCAAGGGTCAAATAACTTAAATCCAATTCAGGTTCCTTTACCGGCTCCACCACCCGTCGTTGCATCTCCAAGGTAATTGCATTTTCCTGAAAATCCAATCTGGCTTTTGCGGACTTCAAGAAATCCACTCCCAAAATCACTGGGTTCTGTAACTTTTTCACCACGAAAAATAATATTCTAAGGTTTTCTTGCTTTATCTGCAGTTTTAATGATAATTTTCCGACACATTGACATGTTTTTCCTTTTGCGGCTATAATTTCTGTGTTTCTATTTTTAAATAAGCGTAGTCTATGAAAGTTGTCCTTGTAGAATTTGTAGCTCAGGAAATTTTCTTGGGCTCCTGTATCCACGAGCGCTTCTACCGGGACTTCGCCGACCAGGACTTGAATGACTGGTAACTGGGAATTTTTTATCACAACCGTGTTTAGGTATCTTCTTGAGGGATTTTGCGAAATTTCAGGGGTCTGGACCCTCGCTTTTACAGGCCCCCCTAATCGTTTAAAGCTTTCTTCTGACCTTCAGTCTTCTGGGTACGCGGACGGTTTTTTTCGAATTTCTTCTTCGCGCTTTGACCTTCGTTCTTCGGTGACTTAGCTTGATAGCTCTTTCCTCCATGAGAGTATTTCGTCCTATCGGCCGCCAGGTTTGAGAACTGTTTTCTGGAACCTTGAGGATATGCTGCCCCTCTAGATTTTTCCGCTATTCGTCGGTTTTGGAACTTGACCGCTAACTCGAAGAGTTCCTGCAAGGAGCTTGGATTTCGGATTTCCATAAAGTCTAGGACAGCAGGTAGTAATCTGGGTAAGATTATTTCAATTACCTCATTATCGGGTTTCTTTCCATACAGCATATTTACCAGCTTGATTTTTCGTAAAATGAACTCTGTTAACTCTTCGATGTTTCGCTGATAAAAACTGTAAAGTTCAGCTTCCAACTTTGCTCGGTCTTTCACTATGGGAAAGGCTTTTAACAACGATTCTTTAAAATTTTCAAATGTGTATTTTTGACTTCCAAATTCTCCTAATAAAAATTTTCCAATATTTTTCCACCATAGTGCGGCCTGTCCTTTTAACGCAGATGTGGCGATGGCAACTTTTTGCCTTTCGGGCACAGGATACAGCTGGCTTTAAGGCTTTCCAGGCCTTCTAGAAATATCGCTACAGATTTTTTTCCGTCAAAATTGACGGTTGGCTTGATAGATGCCCTCATAGTTTGGATTAAATATCCGAACCCTTCCAACTGGTTAGCCATAACTTGCTCTTGAAATTCTACAGGAGCTTCCACCAAATTATCAGCCATTCGAGTTCGTGAGATTTTCGGGCGCCAAATGTAAGATCTCTTTGGCCCAACTTGTCAGTCACTGGGATAGTGAGTCACAAAAACGTGCGAAGGGGTTGAAACCCTTTTATTGTACTTTTAAAATTACAACTGCGTCTCCTCGACGCTCACAAACTGCGCCAACTCGGCGGTTGAACTAAAAGCAAGGTAAAACTGAAAATAAGAAACTAGATGAACAAATGTCAAACACTACCGACGAGGCTCTGAGATCTTAACTAACCGCGTTTTTAATTATCGCTGATATTCAGCAAGATTACTGATTTAACAGTTGAAGGTCTAGCACTTCTGCAAAGCTAGGCCCAAAGGCCGACACGCGCTGATTTAAATTCTACCGAGTAATCTCTCCAGCGTAGCTTCAAAGCAAGACTTTTACACTCTCGTTTCGTCTACTATTTAACTCAACTAGCTTCCGCTAAATTTGAATAAACTGCGCGTGCTACTACAATTTACATACTCTGGCACGGGCATTTCTAGGGGAAAAAAGAAGGCTAAAAAGAAAAGGAATATGAACTTAAAATAAATGTTAGTTAAAATAAATATAAACCCTACAACCTTATAACCTATTACACATAACAGAAATTGTTTGAAGCTTGTTAACTTTATTCTTCCACTTTAGTCGTCTTCCAAGACAATGCAATCTAAACAATATTCCTTTAGGTTTCCAGTAGCTACCATGAAAGCGATATTGTTGTGAAAGAATGGTATTGATCTCTCTTCTGAAATCTGATAATGAAGACACGAGGGAGATAAGACTTCATGAGAACTTTTAAAGAGAAGTAACTTAGCATTTATGTCAGATATGGAGAAAGGCACAAAAGGCCCATCAGTTATAGTTAACGGTACACTCCAAAAATTCACACCAGGAAAGAACTATCTATGTTCAGTGATCCTTAGGCAAAACGGTAGTCATCTGCTTGAGCTGCAGTCACTTATTGAAAAACTCCGTTTTCCTTAAGAGCGGAACGAAAGGAAAATCTTTCTTTATTCCAACTGTAGACATTTTAGCTCAGTTTTCAATGCCAGATACAATTTATAGTAGATTATCATAGTTACTTCTTTAATTTTTTGTTGCAATTATAACAGATTACTGCAGTCACTTGTTGGATTTTTTACATTATTTTACTTTTTCCTTATCAACATACGTACTTATCAGTGTTCACGTATCATAAACTTATTCTCCTTATCAGTGGTTATTATCAGCTCGCTTATTAGAAATATAATTGACTCTTAAAAATCATGACGTTGGGAGCTTCGCTCCCGAGCTTAAAAGTGAGCATATATATATTAAAATGTTAATTATAAAAACATATAGTGAGGTGGAAGTATTACTGGTAAAATAACTCATAAATTAACGCTTAATTTTTATTATACGCATTTTGTTAGCGCCTGTTAGAACTACTGCCGCGCCATCTACTTAACTGTAACCAAGAGATGAGC
>KK113809.1:1212-19498 GCA_000611955.2 Stegodyphus mimosarum
TAGGGAAATTATTGTAACAGTTTGTATTTAACATTTGGCACATAACAACTGGTGCCTTGACATATTGTAACGTAACAATATCCTACCCAACATGAAAAGTAAAATATCCACTTGAGAAAATTGCAATTTAATTTTAGAAACTAATAATCCATACCATTATTTTACACATGATCATTTCGTTTTCCTTTTAATCAATGAAATTTCAGTTTTCCAAAGAAAATTCTAGCAGAATTAAATCATGTTTTCATCTGTAAAATTTTAATAACTGATATGTCGAAAGGAATGTATTTTATTCAGATGAAATCTATACAGAAGTACTAACATTATAACGTTGGAAATTAATAATTTCTTAATGCCACTGCTTTTTTAACTGGAATGCTGCACAACAATTTTTAAATTTAAGATTTAGATAATTGCCTTTTGATTTTATATATCTTAAACGTTTTCATTTTATTCAATGAAATTTCAGTTTTCCAAAGAAAGAAAATAGCATAATTAAATCATGTTTTCATCTGTAAAATTTTAAGGATCAATATGTCTAAGGGAAAATATTTTATTCAGATGAAATCTATAGAAAAGTACTAATATTATAAATTTGCAAATCAATAGACATCTTATCATCCAGACGTCATCGTCCTCTTATCTTGCTTCTGATTAGGTATCTCAAACCGTTTAGGGAACAAAATCTTTCTGAGAAAATTTGCTTGTTGCGTTTAGTATTTTGCAATTCGTTATCTGCTTAATGTACCTTCAAATGTGTGGTAGAAAGGAAAATTTAGTATCAATATGAATGCCTAAAGTTATCTTCAGAGCCTTGAACTCACTCTTCACTCTTAGTTTAGTGTCTTAATGCCGCTGTTTTTTTAACTGGAATGCTATACAGCAATTTTATAAAATTAAGATAGTCGAATCCTTTGGAAGGATGTAACCTTACATATAATTAACGAAGTTATAAAAATTCAAGAAAAATGTAACTAGCAATCATGTCATATATATGTTTTTTTCACAGTAAGGTGGTATAGGAAAATCCTAAGCAAATACGTGTTATGTCCTGAAGCAGATTTCATGAGTAATTGGTCATGTTTTCCTATAAATGTGTGTGTAGCCAAATTCACATGCATTTCTTTGCATGTGAACTCAGCACTGTAGTAAGCATGACGACTATGAGAAATAAAATAGAAAAAGTACTTCGCTATTGAAATAAACATCTTTGAATATTTGTCCGATCACGAAATTCTTTAAAGTCTTCTTGTATCTAATCAATCTGATTTTAGATCATGTCAGGTTTGTCAGGACTGAGTGTTCTGTGCATGTTCTTGGCAAACATCTTGAAGTAACTCCTTAAAGTCCTAAAGTCCTGATCTGGAACAGGGAGCTGAATACAGCTATGTTCTGGTTGTAGATACTGTGCTTCAGTTGTATAATAACTGCACTTGAAAGGGATTTAAAATCCTCTTTTATTAAATCAATATTATTTACAAATCAGTTCCCAACTCGGGAAGGATACAGAAAGTAAAGACCACACTTGAAATGAACAATCGGTCTAAATGAACAATCGGATAAATTTAAACTAAAGGCTAAATAGAAATTTAATTGATGTTTGCTCACAGAGCTCTTCGCGGAGTTGGCCTCTAACTAAATGTTGCTTAGCAAGAATTACTAATACTAGTGCACTTGGATTTATTTCAATAAGCAATCACGTAGTAAGCACTATGGCTTAGAATTTAGCTGCTAGCTGGTCAGGCGAACGTCGAACAGAATGACCGTGATCTGAGACTAAAAGCTCTCTTCACACTGAGAGGTTTCTACCTCTGGTTTAAATAGTACTTGGCTCTACTTCAAATTAGCATAAGCTGAAAACGCGCGCTTCTTCTGACGGGAAGTTGAAACTGAGAAGAGATAGAAAGATTTAAATTAAAATAAAACTTTATTGATTTAACTAAAACCTTACAGGTTCATCACTTTTAATTGAAGCAGAGAGGTTAATTCCTGCTTGTGATCAAGCTTTGGGCAACTTATACATGACAGTATGATTTTACTCAGCTTTATCCTAATTTTTAGGAAAATACCTAAACCAGGATACTCCGGGAATCCATTGCTCTTACCCCTATTTTCCTTACCAGTAAACTCTTGAGAGGGCTTTCCAACATCATTATTTTCACTGACACTAAAATTCAAAATCTTAGAAAGTCAAAAGATATACGTTTACATTAGATTACAACTGCGAAAAATGTTTGGACTAGGAGATGGCATTATGAAGTTTGGGGTGGTGAATATTGTTTCGCTGTAAAAGCCAGACCAAGAGGAATTTGGAAAAGCCAACTTAAACAGGGAAGAATCTATTGACTTCCTTGTTACGTAATTCCCGCACCAATCGGTTAGAGGGTGCTGTGTAAGTTCCAATTGTTAGTGGCAGGCAGGATACTAAAGGTGTAGAATGCGGAAGGCAGAAATGTCTAATAATATATCCTCAACTAATTAATTTTTGTTATATTTTTATTGTAAATAAATATTGTTGTTTTTTCGAGGAAAAACCATGCACCATTGGACACTTTGAATCATCAGATGTATAACACCTAATCCATTAGTCAACGTAAGCTATGAATGTCTTCCTGTGAAGTTTAGGATTTGCACCTGCTGGCTGCTGCTCCAGCTGACAAAGAAATTTGTAAATCAGTGACAAAAACGAGAATATGTCCATAAGGCATTATGATCAATATTTTTATGTTACTTTAGAGAACTGGTGAATTCCGTTCCATGAGTGAAAACAAGATACGTCAGCAAACGAGAGACGAGCAACGAGTCATAAGTGAAAAGGAAACATGCAAAATAATAAGTGCACCTGTAGGTTTGCTTGCAGAACAGAGGTAAGCATTTTTCTGTAACGTATAATTTCTCAAGGTATCCTCATTTAGTATGTGCTCCTTTTATTGATATCAAATTCAGTTCATCCAAAATTTCTTCTCTCTGCTAAACCACATATGCACTTTTATTAATATTCTTTATTCCACCGGGGCCCACCAGCGGCCGAGCGGTAAAGACGCTGAACACTGGTAGTTCGGTCTGAGGTTCGAATTCCGCAAACGGACTGGCTGCATGGGCGTTTTCGTGTTTTTTCCCATGTGTAACGTGTATACGAGCCAGTTTTCCTTAGAAAGTCCTCCACGAAGGCATCCCTTCCTTTAGGCAGATAGCCCTCTTGTGCTTTGCCATAACTGAATAACCTAACCTAATCTAACCTTTACTCCACCGAATCTGAAATTGAAATCTTAAAGATTCTGCTTGTTAAACGCTGGATACAGTTGTTGCGTTAACTTAAACGTCAACCTTCAGGTAGAATGCATTCAAAATACAAAAGGATTATCCTGCATTTCTTAGCGTAAAAGAAACCCCAAGGCAGAAAGTAAGAAATTTTTCTAGAACTGATTACCAAAGCCGTTAACTTTTCAAAAATAAGTGAAAACTGTAATGCATGGATTTTTACATCAATAAAGAGAGTATGTAACAATGCGAATGAAGATATAAAAACACTTTTCTAATTTAAACGCAAGACACCATTTGCAAATTTCTTTTTCTTAAAACAGATTCAAGCCCAATTTTTTTCCATTACTTGTGCTGTGTAGAGAAAAAAAGAGAGAGAGAGAATGAAGCAAATAGATTGCATTTTTTAAAGTTGGTTCCGATGTATGTTTACACCACTCTTTGGAAAAAAATAACTCTTTAAATAAAAGCGTAGAAATGTTTCATCCAAGAAGGAAATGAATTTTATCACTAAGTTTGAGAAATGTTTCTTTGACACTCCCCCCCTTCCCGTTTTTACGAGTGTGGAGTTAAATTGAGAAAATACGGCTTCCTGCTAACAAGCAATAGCAGAAAATTTGAACGGTGCTTAGATTCAGAGAAAGGAAGATCATTTTTGCTGTTTCTTGAAAGTTTTTTTCTCTGATAGCAATATACAGCCATTAAGTTGTTTTGAAATAGAGAATATGAAAAATGTGCAATGCCCTCTGTGGGACTCAAACCTGGACCTCTCGAATACACGGCGTGTCTGCTACTGTTACATTTTGAAAGCATGCTGGAAGGAGGAAGAAAATACTTCATAGCATAATTGTTATTTTATATAAAATGAGAGAATTTTTATTTTTATTTATTTATTTATTTATTGTTTAAATAACATTTCTCTCCTCACCTTGAAATTGTAGTGGATGTAATTTCAATCCTCCTTCAGAGCATTTATGCACTACTGCAAATTTTGTCAATGCGAATGCATGTGTACAGCTCTCTGCTGTTAAATGGTCGGTATTCCGGTGCGTAAGGCGGAGGCCAACGACGTACTTAATCCTGCACTCCTCGCCACAATCAATTTCGTAGACTAGTTCTAAGTAACTGTCAGAGAAGTAAAATAATTCATTGCAACAACTACAGCATTAGTATTTGCTTCTGATCGAAAATTTGTCTGGATATTTGAACTGAAAGAGTGGAGGATGTTTTACGGGAACTTGGTTCATATTCCTTTTAGTCATGGGAAAAATCACGAATACTTAGTAAGCCGATCATAGAGATCTGAATCGCACATCGAACTATCATTGTTCAGCAATCTTACACGTCACCACTGGTGGACATTTCTAATCACTGAACGAAAGAAAATTCGGCAACGTAAATTCATAAAAATAAATTTTTCTGTCTTTATGTATTTCGTTCGTATTTTTAAAAATTATAGTAAGACATAGCAATTATAAACTTTTAGAATGGAATATTTTTCGAAGTTTTCCGATGGACCTGCCAGACAGGCACTAGCAATGAAATTAACAGCATATCTCTTTTTACCTCTTAACGAAAGAAGTTAAAATGGAATCTTTCTTATTTACTTTTTATCGCATTTTTATTATATTGATCTATTTCTGCAATTCTGCAGTCAATATCTAAATTTAGACATTCAAGGAATGTAAAACCAAAAGTAATAAAGATTTTCATGAAACAGCAAAAGCGATGAACCCAGTGGTTTTTTTTTTTTTTCTTTTTTTTTTCAAAACAAATTATTATGTGTGATAATAGTAGGTATTATTCTTTAAACGCAGAGGCAAACCGTAAATCATCGGCACAGTTAAAATAAAATACTCCCCAGCCAGATAAACGCGTTTGAAACATTCGAGTAAAAACTAATTTTGATGAATTTAATTAATTAATTAATTAATTAATTTCTATTGACAAAATGTAATTCACAAGGACATTTCGCTTAACACAAAAGACAGCTGACAACAGAAAAATGTAACTTCTGTTAATGAATCTTTCATTCGTCAAATTAGTGCTTTGGGGAATATTTCATATTCTCTAAAGTGAGATTTTGCATTAAAGGGAATAATTTTAGCAGCATTTAAGAAGTTCTATAAATCGCTATAACAGAACTCGTCCCGAAAAGGGGGCGCGGATGAATGAGGTGATAGTTTGGACATTTTTGACATGCTATACTTTCATCTGCATAACCGATTTTTGTCACGTATCTTGCATTTGGAATCTTATAACCTATGAAACATACAGCACGTGTTGTTTTGAATCTCGCTCTCTCTACTGCTCTGAAACGTAGATATTAGGGGAGCTATGAAGGCCAGGTGGTAATTGTTCTCTTTAAATGTACTTCTGTCTCTTGTTATAAGAAAATCTGATGAAATACGTGTTTGACTAAGCAAAGAAAAATAATCTTAATTAGTATGCTATTTCTTGCTAAATGGCTTTCTGCTAACTTTCCCCACCCACCCTTTTTTTTTCTGTGTGTGTTTCACACAACGAGATTTGTGTTTAAAAGACAAAATTTGAAAAATTCAAAAAACAAAATGTGACCAAATTTTGAAAGTCTATGACACTACTTGGTTTCTTTGAAATAGTGTAGTATTTATATAAACATAAAATTTATATACATAATTTAAAAAATGGCTATAAAAGACTAAAGAGCGATGAAGTTGTTTTCTCTAAATAGAATTATCTTTTATTATTAAAAAAATATTGGTCACAAGAAAAAAGGTTCTGAAGTTTAACATCTTCAGTAGGTTTCATTACTGTTCAGTCTTCGTTATTATGGTGTATTGTCAACAGCGATTCTTTCCCCGTAGGATCAAAGCTGCAATGAAGTAACTAAACTTTGTTTGTGATGTATCAAACAGAGAAAGAAGTCCTCGTGTTCCTAGTTTTCCAGTACAAAAGAAGATTTCTTGACATGCAGCTCACTCTTAACTGATCAGACGATAAGGATTCGAGGAAAAAAACAGCTTAAAGAGGTTTAGACATGAATGTTAGTTTTTACGATATAAGCATTTATGTTCTCAGTCCTTCAGAAACCAGTCTTGCTAATGCAACTGTGTTAGTTGGTAAGTCCATGCGGTAAGAAATGTTGATTTCATTAGATTTCTTGCCCTCATTGCCATTTTGTTACTTTTTATTTAGACCTTAAGATACCAATTGTAAAACAGGATTTAGTTTTAGCAAACAACACGATATTCCCTTTCGATCTTCTGTGCATGGGTACAGTTCTCTGCTGTTAAACAGCCGGTGTTCCGGTGCGTAAGACGGAAATAAATTTCATAGACTAGTTCTAAGTAATTATCAGAGAAATAAGGTAAATCATTGCAACAACTACAGCGCTAGCAGTTTCTTCTGATAAAGAATTCGACTGAACTGGAATATTTGAACTGAAAGAGCGTTGCCTTCGTGGATGATGTTTTAAGGGAACTTGGCTCTTATTCCTTTTATTCATGGAAAAAATCACGAAAACTTAGTAAGCCCGACCATAGGGATTTGATTCGCATGTCGAACTATCAGTGTTCAACAGTCTTACGCTTCGCCACTGGTAGACATTTCTAATCGCTGAACGAAAGAAAATTCGGCAACGTACATTCAGAACAATAATTTTTCTGTCTTTATGTATTTCGTTTCTTTCGTTCGTATTTTTAAAAATTATAGTAAGATATAGTGATCATACAATGTTAGAATGGAATATTTTTCGAAATTTTCCGAGGGACAATTACTGACAGACATTAACTAGCATTGAAATTAAAAGCATATCTCTTTTTACCTCTTAACGAAAGAAGTTAAAACGGAATCTTTCTTACTTATTTTATTTTTTTTTCATTTTCATTATATTTATATATTTTTGCAATCACTATCTACATTTAGATATTCAAGGAATGTAAAACCAAAAGTAACACAGATTTTAATGAAACAAGAAACGGTAATCCCAGGTTTTTTTTTTTTAATTATTATATCAAAACAAATTATTATGCATAAATGGCTATAAAAGGCTAAAGAGCGCTGATGTCGCTTTCTCTAAATAGAGTTGGCTTTTATTATAAAAAAATTATTGGTCACAAGAAAAACGTTTCTGAATTTTAACATGTTCAGCAGTTTTAACAGCTGTTCGCTTTTATGGTGTCGTATTGTCAACAGCGATGTGCATTTAAATTAAATTAAAGTGCGAAAGTTCTTGAAATACTAATTTTGTAAAGATAAAAAGGTTGAAATTTTCTTTGAATTTCATGACTACCAAGAGAAGTAATGTAACATAAGCACTTTAACTTCCTACAACTGTTAGATTTTCAGAGCAAGAAATATGTAAGCAGTGATTAAATGCATGATTCACGCAAAATGAAAATATATGAAATCACATTTTTTTTTCTTTTTTAAATTAAGCCCATAAAATTTTAGGGGCTAGCTTATACGAAAAGGAAGAAATAATTATTAAATGTTAATTCTTTTAAAAAAGCTTTTAACTGTTATTTTTCGTATAGAAACTGCATATATTTCTCATGAATAGTAAATTGTATGCACTTTCTGAAGAAATACATTACAAATTAAGCACATTTCGCAAAATCTACCAATAATTCTTCGCACATAATTTCAAATATGAAAGAGCGATTTCCTATGCAATAACATCAAATCAAAATTCACCCAGGAGGCTGTTACAAACCAATTTCATGCAAAATGAAGGATATAAGTTCTTTATAAATCGCTGTTGTTTATCAAGCAAAAAAAAAAGTTTGAAATACCAGACCAATATCTCTCAGCAATTAAATTCAAAAAGTTTGTAAGGTTTTAGTTAAACTAACCAAGTTTATTTTAATTTAAATCTTTTCTATCTCCTCTCTGCTTCAACTTCCTGTCAGAAGAAGCGCGCGTTTTTAGCTTATGCTAATTTTGAAGTTCAGCCAAGCACTATTTAAGCCAGAGGTGGAAACCTCTCGGTGTGTGAGAGCTTTGCCTCAGATCACGGTCACGCTGCTCAACGTTCGCCTGACCAGCTAACAGTTTAAATTTATAAGCCATAGTGCTTACTACGTGATTGCATTGTAAAATAAATTAAAGTGCGGTAGTATTTAGTATACCTTGCTACGCACCCTTTTCGGTAGAGGCCAACTTCCGCGAATTGCTCTGCGAAGCAAAGTTTAATTTAAGTTCTATTTTAATTTATTTAAATTTATTTGATTGTTAAGTTCGACCAAAGTGTGGTCTGTTACGTTCTGTATCTCTCCCGAATTGGGAGGTTTGTATTTAATAGTGATTGAATAAAAGAGGATTTCAAATCCCTTCACGTGCAGTTATTCTCCAGCCCAGCAGTTACATCAGAACATAGCGTACCTTCCGCTCCCTGTTCCAGTTCAGGACTTAGAACGTAAGGATAAGAACCCTTTACAGAATTTACCATGTTCTCAAAGAATACACACAGAATGCTAAGTCCTGATAGTGGCGCCCGCACAAAAAGAAGAGGATGGCCTCAACAACAAGAAGACGAACCTGAGACACCTGCTGTACCTGTCCAGAATCCTGAGATAGCACCTCCTGGCATAGAAGGATTCGGCTACATCGTACAAACCATGCGAGCAGCCATGAAGCCAGCGGCAAGTTTTGACGGCAAGACAGCCGTAATCAATTTCCTGGAAAAGCTAGACTCCCACTTCATGCTATATCCAGTCCACGAATTTCAGAAAGTCGCTCTTGCTACCAGCGCTTTGAAGGGCCAAGCGCTAAGTTGGTTCAAGTGCATCGGAAAGAATCTCTTGGGGGAACCAGGAAGCCCCACATACACGTATGAAAATTTCAAGAATTCTCTAGTGAAAGCATTTCCCGTGGTGCGAGATCGAGCCAGATTGGAAGCTGAACTGTTTAGCCGATACCAAGAAAGAATAGAAGATTTGTCTAATTTTATTTTGAGGAAAATTCAAGTTTTCAAGCTTTTGTATGGAAGTCGCCCGGATCCTGAAATTATTCAAGTTATACTTCCTAGGCTACTGCCCCAAGTTCAAGATTTCATCGAACTAAGAAATCCAACAACATTAGACAGATTATTTGAGCTCGCGGTACAATTTGAAAGCCGAAGAACAGCCGACAACGAACGACGACGCCAATTTGAGCGAAGAAGTCAGTGGAGTTCGCCAAGACCGCAGCAAAAGCAAAATCAAAGTTACGGGAATAAGGCGAAGCAATGGCCGAAGAAAGATGTGTCTCCTAAAGCGAGCGGCGAACGAAGGGAATTTAATAGAAGAACAAGCAAAGATTCCGAGGGCAACCAGAAGAAAAAGAATTTAAACTAAGAGGGATTTCTTCGAGGAAGGTGAAGAAGTCCGAAGCAGCGCAAAACCCTTCCAAAATCAATTTAAACACCGTGGTCGTTAAGAATTTGAGTTTGCCGAAGATTGAAGTTCTAATCAACAACATACCGGCGACAGCCCTCTTGGATACAGGAGCCCAAAGCAGCTTCGTATCGGAAAGATTCTTTAAGAAGCACTTTCGACGTTACAGAATTTTTAGTGCAAGAGACACGGATGTCATAGCGGCCCAAGGAGAAAAATGTAGCTGTTTAGGAAAAGTACCATTGTTCGTGCGTATCAACAACGAACAGGTAAGAATCCTGTTTTATATTGTGCGTAACCTGCAGACTTGTATTATTCTAGGTGTGGACTTTTTTAGTTTGGCAGAAGCAAAAATTGATTTCAAGGGGGGAGAACTAACATTAAATATGAAGCCAATTGAAGCGAAGAATGATAAGCCCCCGCAGCTGGACTTGGAACATTTACAAGCAGAGGAAAAAGAGAAAATCCAAGGTCTGGTAAGTCACTTTGCGAATTTATTTAGTGATGTACCAGGCTTTACGCAGGTGGTGAACCACGACATTGACACGGGGGACGCTCAGCCAGTTAGGCAAAAGCCATATAGATATGATAGGACAAAAGAAGAAATAATTGAACATCATATTAAAGAGATGTTAAAGAATAAAATCATCACGCCAATTTCTAGCAGTTATGCTAGCCCCGTTGTCCTGTGTAAGAAAAATAATGATTACCCGATTACGCACCCGAAGCGGTGGCGTTTTGCTATAGATTATCGCAAGTTAAATTCAGTTACAAAATATCCTGTATATCCGTTGCCGATAATTGAAGAAATTATTCGAAATATTTCGTCTACAAAATACATGACTACATTAGATCTCACGAGTGGCTATTTTCAGATTGGGGTAAAACCCGAGGACGTACACAAAACCGCGTTCATAACGAAATCTGGTACGTACGCATTTCTTAGAATGCCGTTCGGATTATCCGGCGCGCCGGCAACGTTCCAAAGATGTATGGACATCGTCTTAAGACCAGTCCTTGGTAAAAGCACTTTCATATATTTAGACGATATTATAATTACGAGTAGTACTCTAGAACAACACTTACAAGATTTAAGAAAAGTATTTTCATTGTTAAACGAAGCTGGTTTAAAGATAAATGCGTCTAAATGTAAATTTGCCGCAAAAGAGTTACGTTATTTAGGATTTAAAATTTCCCAAAAGGGAATCGAAACGGATCAGTCAAAAATAGTAGCCATTAGAAATTATCCTGTTCCTAAAACAGCGAAGAAATTATCGTCGTTTCTCGGGATGTGTTCATATTACCGGGCTTTCATTAAAGACTTTGCAAAAATAGCTGAGCCACTGCTAAAGTTGAAAAGAAAAAAAGCTAGGTTTTCGTGGTCAGCAGAAGCCAACTTGGCGTTTCAAAAATTGAAAGACGCATTGACTCAAGCTCCCGTCTTAAAATTTCCAGAAGGGGATAAAGGATTAGAGATTTCAGCGGACGCTTCAGATTTCGCGATTGGTGCAGTGCTTTCCCAAAATGGTCAGCCCGTGGCTTTTTTCAGCCGAACATTAAATGAAACCCAAAGAAACTATTCCGCAACAGAGAGAGAAACTCTCGCAGTGTTAGCATCAGTACAGAAATTTCGTGTGTTCTTTGGAAGTTCTCCAGTAACTGTATATACCGACCACGCGGCGGTCACTAGACTCTATTCTGGAAAAAATTTATCACCCAGATTAATAAGGTGGGCTCTCAAATTACAGGAATATAACCTAATAATTAAACATACGCCGGGAAAGGAAAATGTTGTGGCAGATGCTTTAAGCAGAATTAACTTAGATGAAAATGGAAGTGTAATTAAGATAGCCATGTTAACATCCAAAGTATTAGATTCTCGTGAAACAGTAATAGCCGAACTCAAAAAAGATCCGGAGTTCAAAAATATATACAATTATTTGGCCGACCCTGAGAATTTCAATCATCCGGATATTGTGCCGATAAGAAATAGGGCCGAAAATTACGAATTAATTGACGGACTGTTATTCTATACGAAAGCTACTAATGAGAATCATGAATATAGACCGGTTATCCCAGCTAGCATGAGGTTGAATGTATTAGAAGAGTTGCATGATTGTGCCATTTCGGCTCATTTAGGTATAAGAAAAACTGTTCAGAGAGTTCGCGAGGCAGTTTTCTTTCCAGAACTGCAAAAGTTTACTAGGGCGTATGTCCAGTCGTGCCCAACATGTCAATTAAATAATTATGTTAATTTCCGCCCGGCCGGGTTCCTAAATAGTATTAAATCAGAATTCCCAAATCAAATAATAGGCATCGATTTACTTGGACCTTACCCTCGAAGTAAAGTTAATAAAAGCCGATATCTTTTAGTTATAGTGGATCATTTTAGCAAATGGTTAGAGTTAATTCCGTTAAAACGCGCGTCTGCAAAAATTGTAGTAGATTCAATTCTAAATAAGTATATTTTAAAATACGGGGCGCCCCTAAAAGTTATTTCAGACAATGGTCCTCAGTTTGTTAGTAAAATGTTTGAGGAAATGTGTGCAAAACTGGGCATACGTCATCTAAAGATGGTCCCGTATCGTCCGCAGTCAAACATAGCGGAACGGGTGAATAGAAATGTAGTGAAAATAATTCGTAGTTATGTGAAAAACTATCACTCTACCTGGGATAGCCATATAAATGAATTTGCATTTGCACTTAGGACCGCCAAACACGATACTACACAAAAAACACCCGCTGAACTCTTCTTAGGAAGAAAGATCTTGACCCCCCTAGATAAACTGTTCTTTGTACAGGAAAGGGCAGAAGAATTTAAAATGAGTGATATACAAAAGTTAATACGGGAAGCGACGGAAAATATAGAAATGGCCCAAAGAAAACAGAAATTGTACTATGACCTAAAAAGAAGAGAGGTCAAGTACAATGTGGGAGATGAAGTGTTGAAGATTAAACACAACTTGTCAAATGCCCCAGAGGAAAAGGTGGGGAAATTTTTTCCGCGTTTTGAAGGCCCGTTCACAATTGAACAAATTACGGGGGCAGTGGTTATATTAAAAAGAAATGATGGTCAAACGCTCAAAGCGAATGTGGACCAAATAAAACCGTTCTATAATCGCAGCAAAATGGCTGTATTTAAAGATTCGTTTCAGGATCCGAGGCAATCGACTAGCCAGGAAGATATACGTCAGCAAAAACAGCAGGAACCAGCTACAACGGCATCGAAATGTCAGAAGAAGAAAGCTCCCCCCCAACAAAGAAATAAGAACCAAAAAGGTGGTTTCAAAAGAAAGTCTCACGATGCAGGTGAACAAATCTACGAACGGAATTACGAGCGCACCAAGAGAAGAAAGCAGAATGGGCAAGGGAAGCCCAATGTATCCAAAAGAACTGTGGAATCATCGGACAGGTGCCTGAGAAGCAAGAAACGTCGATTGCAGCCTGAGAATCAACTTCCCGAATACAGCAGGAACCAGGACAAGCAACGAGCAAGGGCCCAGGAGAGAAGGGCCCAGTCCACCAAACGTCCAGCGGAGCAACCTCCTCTACAAAGGAAATTGCCGAGGATACAACGACGGAATTTCAAAAGAAAAAGAGACGAGCAGGCTCCGAAAGAACAACGAAAAACGAGGAAACTGAACCAGGCCACAACTTACTCAAGTTTTAAAGATTGGGCCAAGAAAAGGATGGACGATCATAATAAGATAAGTACAATTTCGTATTCAAAAGTTTAGTTAATTTTTGAGTATACTGCAAGTTGCAGGACTGATTTTACCTCAAGCGAGGTTGACTTTTACGCCAAGTGAGCGATAAGTTCTCATATGGAAAGTAAAATGTTTTGTTAAAAGAAATTGTAATTCTTAAAGATTTAAAATTACTTAATTTTGTAAATAGATTAATTCTGTAAAAGCAATGAATTGCTGAAAAGAATATGTTAACTAAATGATTTTGTATGACGCTTTGTCTAAAGACTTGTAAAATGTCTAGAATGAAAATTCGGAAAATTGAAAAACACGATTTAGTCTGTAGACTATTAATTCAATGTAATTTGATATTTCAAGAAAGTACCTTGAGAAAGGAATAGGAAGCACTTGCTGTAAGCTTAGAAATTTAACCTATATTTCTGTAAGCTTAGAAATTTAACCTCTATTTGCATTTCAGGATTGCTATGAAATTGTTAATGTGTTATGAAATGTAACAAATAATATTATGCTAGCAATGCACGTTAAGTGCAATATTAATGTGAATGTTGTGTGCAAACTGCGAATTTGTATGCATGAAAAGTTAAAGATTGACTATTTTAGAATGCAAGTGTTAATTAGGCTCTCCACCAAATACACTTAAAGTGTTAGACATAAAGCTAGTGAGAACCTTAGGATTAGCTGGTTATAGGGCGTTTTTTTCAGGTCTCGTATGTCAAGTTCTAACTAATGTTAGTCGATTGTAGGTGGAAGAGTTGAACACCCCCGAACACATAAAAACCCGCAATGGCGGTTTGCTTTACATCCAACACCGGTGAGAGAGCATACGGGGGAAGAATTTAATTGTGCTTGAATGATAATGTGTGTGTGCAAAATTACACAGAAAAAAAAAAATAAGGATTTGTACCACTTAGAATTATTCTGTTATTATGTCATACTAAAGTTGTTTTCCTTCCAGATTTTGCTGGAAGGAGTAAGACTGTTTGAAGAATAAGACTTGAAAAAAAAAATGTTGAAGATTGTTGTTCCAGAAAATTTCGTCTGTATTTTACACAAACATATATTGCCTTGTAAGAGTTGGCCTAAGTTTAGAACAGTGAAATTTTCGACTATTTAGAATTGCTAGTTTTCAACATGGTCCGTTTGGACCAAAGTAGTTTAACTATCGCAATTCTGGCGGGAAGTTTGTAAGGTTTTAGTTAAACTAACCAAGTTTATTTTAATTTAAATCTTTTCTATCTCCTCTCTGCTTCAACTTCCTGTCAGAAGAAGCGCGCGTTTTTAGCTTATGCTAATTTTTGAAGTTCAGCCAAGCACTATTTAAGCCAGAGGTAGAAACCTCTCGGTGTGTGAGAGCTTTGCCTCAGATCACGGTCACGCTGCTCAACGTTCGCCTGACCAGCTAGCAGTTTAAATTTATAAGCCATAGTGCTTACTACGTGATTGCATTGTAAAATAAATTAAAGTGCGGTAGTATTTAGTATACCTTGCTACGCACCCTTTTCGGTCGAGGCCAACTTCCGCGAATTGCTCTGCGAAGCAAAGTTTAATTAAGTTCTATTTTAGGTTTAGTATTTAATTTTATTTGATTGTTAAATTCGACCAAAGTGTGGTCTGTTACGTTCTGTATCTCTCCCGAATTGGGAGGTTTGTTATTAATAGTGAATTAATAAAAAAGGATTTCAAATCCCTTTACGTGCAGTTATTCTCCAGCCCAGCAGTTACATCAGAACATAGCGTACCTTCCGCTCCCTGTTCCAGTTCAGGACTTAGAACGTAAGGATAAGAACGCTTTACAGAATTTACTATGTTCTCAAAGAGCATGCACAGAACACTAAGTCCTGACAAGTTCCCTGAATAATTCTCTGTTCTTGCAATAAATTTACGCGCACACACACACATATTCAGAAGAAATGTTTCTCCCCATCTTACTTCACTCAAACTACTAGCTAACTTCCTCAAAATTCTAAAAATTACTTTCAACTTTTTCTATCTCAACTTTGTACGTTTTAATTCATCTCTAAAGTTTAGTTTCATAAGTTTTTTGAGAAAACTATCTGCATAAACACCAGTGGTAGTAAATTCTACAAACTACCATGTTATTAGTAAAAAGAGATGAAGTTATGTAAAAGGAACTTTAAAAATGCCTTCTTGTCAAAATAGTTATTCACAGATTGGGGATAGAAGTAGTCACATGATTTATGACTAAGGCTCTGAATGGATTATCTGGTCCAATAACCGCCCATATAAATGAGCGAACGCTGTAAGTGCCTGTCAGCTGCAACGACCGGATTTCACCATTCATTCACCGTGGGCAGAAATTCTCCATTCACAAAACAGAAAAGTGATTAGCATTTAATGGGGCAACCTTTCCTGTTTTCACGTTTCATTACCGATTTATATTTCTCTTCTCCGAGCACTTAAAAATCGAAGTGGAAGATTACCTGTCTTTTAAATCTCAGTCATTTCCTACATTTTAATTTATTCCTTTTTATTTTTAGAAAATACTTTTTTTATTCTTTTAGGAACTAACACTTTTTTCCCATTCCTTCTAAAGTTAAATTATTCTTTGTTTCATTCCTCTGCATGCTGTAATTTTTTTAACTTAACCTAAGAAACATTTAATGACATCAAGCAAATTATCATTAATTGATTAAACAAAGATTCTTTCCTATTCTTTTAATATTTTGAGTTTTGCAGTCTTAGAATATTCTAAAAACAAAGAAATAGTTTAAGCTATTCTTCGGTTCCCTTATTGCGTTCGTATACTTCGTGTAAGATGGTTTAATATTGGACAATGTGAAACCTTTTCAGTGAAAATTAATTAGAAATCTGCGGGGGAAAAGTAACATTCCTATATAAGGTTCTTTATCTTAAATGTCTGAATTAATTTCGAGTCTTGACAAAGTTATTTAATATCACTGCTCATTAAATCCACTGTTTAATTCTTTACAAATTGTCTCTTGAGTAATTTTGAGTGCACCCAACTATTATGAGTAACGAGCGCGATGTAAATGTTAATAAGGGATGAAATATTTTAAGGAGTATTCTGACAAGAATATAAATTTTAGAGCCTTACCTAGATTAATAAGTATGAATTTTATTTCTTACTGAAAGATACAATTTTATATGCTTTGAAACTAATACACATTAAAGAAAATATGCATATTTTTATCCAAATAAACTCCTCTTAAATGCAATTTTTTAAAGTTCTTTCTTTCTCAAGATATATTACATATGTAGCCTGTTTCAGGTACGTTTTAGTAAAAATTTTTAAATCAGTATCTTTTCTAATGAGTAATCGGATCATTACTTAATGTGAACTCTAATATTTTACACGTCTTATTATATATGTCTTAAATAAAATTCTGTGTAGAAATAAAAAAACCATCACCGGGAATCAAACCACAGACTTTTGAATGTTTGCTGGAAGTGCTACCTCTTAAATCTGAAAAACAAGCATGGGGACATGCCGTAATTTCTTATATTCTTTCCCACCTAAAGGACGACTGGAGGAAGACACAAGAGCCAGTTGACTGAATCCAGGCAGTAATGAATTATATCCCAACAACACAGTCCTTTTCCATTTTTTTCCCTTTTTATTTGGTCGACTCTGTAGAGGCATGAGGATTTTTCAAAGATGGAAACGACATATGTCAGCTAGGCTTTAAGAGAGATTCGCTTCACTAGAGAACCCAGAGGAATACGACGTTACCTTACAAAACTTCTCTTTTTATAATTTAGTGATATTTAGAAGGCCAATAATACTATTTTTGACATGTTACGTAAGATATGGAAATAAATGTGTAAGTTATTATTAAGTTTTTCTTAAGTTAATTGTTTATCAGAAACTAGCCGCTGCACGGCCAGCCTTCGTCTGGCTTTTAAGTGTACCGAAAAAATGCCTAAAGAGAACACCAAACATTAAATTTGAAAACTGCACAGAATTTTACTCTGCAGAACAATTTTATCGAAAAAGAAATAAACAACAGCGGAAAAAAATTCAGTTAAAAATGCATTACATATAAAAAGCATACAATGAAAAAGCAATATCCCTTAATACAAATATTAATTATCCTAATAAATAAATTAACCAACTTCCTGCTGCCTTCTCTAGACAAACGTCCAGTATCCAAGAGAAACATTAAATTTAGAAACTGCACAGAATTATCCCCCTCATTTTTCCGGGTGGCAATAGTGCTGATATCAGCAACAATATTGTTCATATAATGAGATTTTTCCGGGAATAGTGCTGATATCAGCAACAATATTGTTCATATAATGAGAGAAAATCACCAATTGGATACTATTTCATTAAAAAAAATAACGCATTCGAATTTTGAAAAATCGATGTGCACTGGCTCTGGTCTAGATTCATCCTGTGTACCAAATTTCATAGGCCTGGGTCTATTAGCTTACGCGCAGTACGATAGAAAGACACCTACACACACAGAAAGACTCGTCCTATTAAATATAGATATATAAATTAATTAAACAATTTACTTTTGCAAAAAGAAACAATCTTTCAATTTCTTAAGCTGTTCAATAGAGTGAAATCTCGCTTTGCTATAAGCCCATTATGTCTTAAAATGACGCGATTTCGTCAGAAAACATAAAATAATTTTTAAAAAAAATCTAATTCGAATTTCGAACTCGCTTCGAGGTGCACTGAGAAAAATTCGCTTCGAGGGGCACTGGCTCATGCAAAAAAATCATGCAAAACTATTCAATATCTTACAAACAGTGAAATAAGCAAAAAATAGCATGAAAGAAACTCAAAAAACAAAACATTTCGCGCAGAATTTTACTCTGCAGAACAACTTTATCAAAAAAGAGATTAATAAAAATGTATTATATATACAAAAAAATTACAATGAAATATGCAGTATCCCTTAATACAAATATTACTTACCCTAATAAATAAATTAACCAACTTCCCTTTGCAAAATCTTAAAAACTCAAATG
>KK113809.1:19539-38232 GCA_000611955.2 Stegodyphus mimosarum
GATACAAATGTTAATTATCCTAATAAAGTAATTAAACAATTTACCGTTGCAAAAAGAAACAACTTTTTAATTTCTTAAACTTTTCAGTCTCTTAAAAACAGTAACATAGGAAATACGATGAAAAATTGTTGCCAAACCGAAATTTTTATAAAACTATTCAAAAGTATGCAATTTCATCAAAAATCTATCAACAACAATAAGAAAGGAAAATTGTTGCCAAAACTACATTTTAAAATATCTGAAATGTGAGAAGTGTATTCGGAAGCTTCATTTAAAAAATTTAAAAAAAATACAAAATATTATTATTTTTCCAAAATTCTTTTTTTAAAAGGAGTCGAAAGGATTAAAATTCAACGTGTCCAAAAATCAAAGGAAAACAAACAGCACGTTTTTTAAAATAAGTTTTTTTTTAAAAAAATTCCGCTGAAGAGGTGTTAAGCTCACCTTCCTAAATAAATTCGTATTTAATCGATTTATTAAAATACGAAATTTATTATAAGTTCGTAAAAAAATAGCTAAGTGTCTACGCTTCACGACGATGTAAAAATGAAATGTATAGAATGAAATCTCGCTTTCCTGTAACCCATTATGTCTCAAAATGACGCGATTTGATCACAAAACATAAAATAAAAAAAATTTTAATTCGAATTTCGAAAAAATCGCTTCGAGTTGCACTGGCTCTTGTGAAGATACACCTATGTACCAAATTTCGTGGCCCTGGGTCTATTAGCTTACTCTCAACACGAACGAAAGACACACACACACACACACACACACAGAGAGACTCTTTGTTTTATTATATGTAGAGAAGAAGAGAAGATGAAATATATGGAATACCTTTTCGGTGTAATGTGGACGGATAAACTCAGTTTGAACAGTGTAAGAATGCTATTATTCTCTGAACTACAATAAATTAGAGGCTAAATTTTATGACGTATTTATAGTCACTTAATAACTAAGATCCTCAACACAATTTTATTAAACATGGCTAGTCTTGCTGAGGAATACTTGATGAAGTGCTGATAAAGAAACATTAATGCCGTTATTGAGAATGCCATTAATAAACTTCCCTAGAAGTTGAATAGGATTAAAACGTACTGTTTGCGAGTCGAAGAAAATGAGATTAAAATTCTAAGTGATTGATCAAAATCTGATGTATAAAGAATTACATTTTTCATGAAGATACGCATACAAAAGATAAAGCATTTTTTATTCCATGTGACTAGGATATTCAAATCAGAGAATGAATGAATCCTGAAAGAGTTTCGAGATTCAACAATTCGAATTATCGCACGTTTTCGGTTCATCCAGTCCTTCGGTAAAAGTGTTGTTTGAACAAAAAACTGTCAAAGAACGATTTTATTAAATTCCAATATAAATGTTCATCAAAAGTAGTGGACGGAATATTTCAATTTCCGTGTTAATAAATAATTTTTAGCGGCTCTGAACGCCATAATTTGCTTTATATAACTCTTGAAATAAAAATGTTTTTCACTTCTTTTAATGTTTTAGGCATAATCCTTCTAACTAAAATTAGGCAAAATAGCAAATTTTTGTTCAAATCTACCGCAAGTACAAGGTTGCTGTTTTTCCAATTTCATTTTTTCTTTCAGATTCTCTCTTTCTCTTGGTAATTATTCTAATAAGTGTTTAACTGCGAAAAATGTTTTTAACTATCTTTACATCAAAAATTGTAAACAAAAAAAGGAAAGTAAAGAAAACTTGTTACTGCGGTATAATCTATCTTCTCCTCCACACAAATCACACTTTGAAAGAAGTCTTGAGATTTAAGTGTTTATTGGGTACTTCCTTTACTGAATTTCATTTGTGTTTCCTTATTGAATTTTATATCATTAAATGCAAAATTCACATTTTTTGTTATTTTAAGATCAGTGTAAGTATTTTCCCTAGTATTCTTATATGAAGGATTTGAAGAACTTAGAGGATCTCGGAAAATTTATATTAAATAATGAAAATAAATATTTCATGTGTTAATTTTACTAATATATAAAAAATTATTAATATATTCAGAAATCTCAATTTTTCTATTTTTATTTATTATGCTTCACTTATAATTTCTGAATTGTAGGACGAGACAATGTATAAATAAAATATAAAATTTCTGTGCAACAGAATGGGGTTTCGGATTTATAAGCCCTAGTACTTAGCAAAAACTGCCTAATTTTTTTTTGGAAAATTTATGTCCTTTTTTTAGCCCAAAAGAGCGTTAGCTCAAAAGGGCTATTATTAGTCTCGAAACATGATTTTGCGTTGAATCATTGTGTTAAATAGAGAAAACCAAAAACCTTAAGGGGTTTTTACTTTTAACTTTTTAAAATTTAAACCCATATACTCAACTCTCTCTAGGTGCCGGACAAACTAAACTTAAAATAAACTTACAAAAATGAATTAGTTGGAAAGGGAGGAAGGAACTGGTTGTTTGGACTAGACTCAAAATAATATTAAATATAACTTTTCTTAAAGCAATTAATTCACACATAGCAAGGCAAAGCAAATTCTTCTTTATAAACTTAACCTGAAAAGGAAGCTGGAATAAATCTTCTCTGGTACTCGGTAGAATAAAACACTATTTCGACCAAAACATTTCTATAATTCACTCATTTTAAAATAAACTCAAGAATCACAAGTTCTTATTCATTAATCAAAACCTCTTAAGCACCCGAGAAGAAGTATTCAAACACCAATCAATCAGTTCCATTTCAAAAAAAAAAAACTAGTTTTAACTTTCCTGGCACCTAAAAGTCATTTCAAATTCTATCTTAAAACATATTCAAAAATCTTTAATAAGTGGTTAGTACATATTTGCTAAAAACAGGGCGCGTTGTGAGTACCCTAAAATGCATAAACATTTTTCAATAACCCCAAGCAAAAATCTCCATGTTTCTTAAAAGCCGCCCGGCTCAAACAAATGGAGTGACTGAACAGACCAATTTCTTACACACAGCAAAAAAAAACAAATGCAAGTAATAACATATAATCAAACTCATTTATTAATTATCTAGGATAAATTTATGGGAGACCTGGCCAGACTACCCTTACATACAAATGCAATTTATATTCTACATTAAATTTCTCCAAGAGTCATTTATCAAGATAAATTTTTTTTTAGTTTAACATAATAACGGTTACTTAGATTACACAACTTCTATAGAAATTACAATTAGCATAAATTTCTTATTTTTGACAATAACATTAAATTCTTCCAAGACACGTAGTTTTTATCTATTATATAATGGATTTATATTTATATTTTTTTTTACTCGTTACTCAAGATTTAATTAAGACAACTACCAAAGAAAATATAATGTAACTCACAGTTGAAATACCGGAATTTCATCATCATAGGCTATAATCGACGACATCCAGGAAGCTACAGGCTGCAGATGAATTCCGCCATTGAACTGGTCCTAGGTAATCAAATTCAAAAAGTCCACGAAAAATGACCTCTTGTAGAACCTGAAAGATGAAAAGCCCGGCAATCAAAATTCTAAAACGTTAAGGTTGAAGGAGAAACCTCCGGGGACAGAATGTTGAAACTTTTCCTTCTCACGAACAGAGAGCTTCATTTAGGTACGAGCCCTTACACTTCCGTTTTACGGGAAAACCCGCTTCAAACTCGGATAAGTTCGCTCTGAGTTCTACTTCTCGCAAATTAGAAGAAAATTCTCCATTAATCACATCATGACGCATCGCAAACGCGAGCCACCCGCCGGGGTACAACCGCAGCATCGCAAATCTCTTCAGCTAAAGGCCGAGTTAGTCCGCAGAACGCAAGCGCAAGCCACCCAAAGCCCGGGTAAGCCCGGCCGCAGGGCCAAAAAGACCCCTCTGCCAAATATTCAACTCAAAAACTCTCTCGAAGACTCCGATAAAAACTCCTTCAAAACTCGCGCAACAACCGAGGAAAACTCTGTTTCTCCTCCCACTCACAATTACAGGTCCAAAAGTTACACATAAAATTAAATTCTTGCCAATCCGAGACTTTTCAATATAATTTAATAGGACAAATTCAAACCCCCAAACGAATCAGAATTAAGTCATTGTCTACAGTAGCACCTGCGAAAACTGGAAATTAAACATTCGACCCCCTCTGCTAACAAGCGAAAAAATTTACTTCCACCGAGGCCATAAACAAGGCGACAATCACAAATGCTGAAACGTAACTGCACAGCGGGAGGCCCAACTAAGTGTTCACTTTCCCATGTTTGGAACAAAGACAAGAGAACAACGATGTACTACTCAATGTTGCAACTGTCATCTTAAAAGGCATTTCCCACAGATGCTACTTCCGTTAGAAGAAGCTCCCCCATTCTCGTTTGGAAATTGAACCGTTGACGGAAAAAAATAATTGCTTAATGATTTTAAGTACACTCTTTACAAAAATATATATAATCATTACGCTCTTCACAATTTCAAACTTAAAAAAACCAAATACAAATACAAATAAAATACTTAAATAATTGATTACTTAAATCATTAAAAATACTTAAATTAAAAACACAGAATTCGCGACACAACAATTGTAAAAAGCAGAATCTCATTTCAAATTGTTGAAACTAAATATTGTCATCTTGTACTATTTTAAAAGAAATTAAATAAAGGAGAATTTGTGTAAATGTAGGTGTTTAAATAAAGGCGTAAAAATGTATAAATAAATGCATGTAAAATAAATATATGTAAATAAAGGAGCATGTGCATCAATGTACACATGTTTCTGGCATTGTGAAAAAATGGTGTTACCTAGAGTCCTCAAATAAATGTGGTTTACACACTCTGTTAAAGTTATTTGAAAGTATGAACGATGATTTTTTTCCGCTCGTGGACAACGGAAAAAATGAAAAAGAAATAGTTTGCTACAAATTAAAAAGTTCGCCAAGTGAATTATTCTTGTTGCAAGTTGAAAAAAAATTCGCTAAGATAAATTTTCTCACCAAAAATTACAAACTTTAATATCTAAGCATAATTTGAGTCGTAGAATCGAAATGTGGGGAAAAACATTGATACGGTATATCAGAAAAAGTCCGAAATATTTCTTCAGAGATATTCGCACAATATCACAATATCTCAAACGTTTATCAAAACTCAATTCAAAACAGATAAAATAATTCTATCTCACAGCGAAATCGCTATAATAAATAACAGCATTAAGTAAACAAACAGCAGTTGGCTTTAAACAGCTACAACTACAACTGAGATGAGGTGTTTCAATTCGGCTTTTATAAGCTTTTTAATTATCACTAGAACAATCTCGATTTTTCTAGATTTTTCTGGATGGCAACAGTAATTACGAGATATTTATTTATTAAACATTAAATGCACGCGCTCTTTTATTTTTATTTTTCCAACGTAGCTTTCTCTTCAAAAATCGTCTGCGTTGCATAAAATAAAGTAATTTTAATTACAATTCTAAATAAATAGCCGAATAAATATGAAATCCGTAACGGTATCTTTCAGGAAATATAGTTTTCCGTGCATTCCAAAATTTTTACTATTACTTGAATCATCATTCTTTCCAGCAATTTTGTTACTTTACAACGCAGTTTCAAAAACAATTTTGTTCCCTATAAACTCGAATTAGACTGAATATTCAGATATCTTATAAAGAGCATACAAGTACGTAATAAATAGACGTATAAAATTATTAAATTTAAAAATTGAAGAAGGAAATGGTTAATAACACAAAAGGCTATAATAGAAATGAAAAGGGCTCGAAACGCGGATGGTCTTGGTGAGAAAAGCAAGCCACATTAACTACACATATTTTAGCATTGCGCCATTCGAGCCTCCTGATATGTCATCTCTCTCCTCTGCCGTCTCTGCCAACCTCTTCTTTTACTAACACCCACGATAAAATGTGTTGTCAAGACGATTCTCACGTCATTAAAGCCCACAGACACATTACGAGTTAAAGTGGAATGAAATTCATTTGGAACTTAAGTGATTATTACTATTACGTGACAGAAGTTTCTTCCCCAAAGCACAATTCTGACAGTGCGAAAGAAGATGCTTTCTCAAAAATAATTTCTTATTCCCTTTACAACTACCATCTAATATTCTAGTACAAATAAGTGGTACAGAAACTAAGTGAAAGTCATTGTTTAAAATGTATTATATAATTTAATACATAGATATAGAATTATGTGGTTAATAATTGGAGTGAACTCATGATGTCAAATGATAAGAAGGCGGAAAATATCGTACCCAGGAAGGAATTTAAGTCACATAAGCTAAACTTCCTAAAGTCTAAAATTCATGCTGTGGAAATCACTGTATGTATTTCTGAGAGTATTGCGTTGACTCTGTAGTTCGTTGTTGCATAATCATAAAATTAGTTTTATTTTGAGATTACGAAATGATAGCAAAATGTCCTGAATAAAGGACAATTTTCATTTTCTTTTCAATTTAAAATACCTTCACAAATTTCTTCATATACATAGTTTGATGCCTGAATAAATGTTTCATGATTTGTAAAAGACTCAGGGTTAAGATTAAGATATTTGAGATACTCAGGGTTCCAATATCTTAAATATTTTGTTAAAGGAAAATGGATGAACTGGTAATTTATTGTTTGTAACAGAAAGGAAGAAATTTCAGCAATCGTAAGCTTAAGCAAAGAAGTAAATTATGTTCTATATATTACAAAACCGATACTTTCTATTTATGATGATACAGGAAAAACAAAATAGGTATTCAAATTGCATTAAGAAAGGTATGTTATCAGATACATTAAAATAAATAGTAATACACATTTGGCATATGAATGTTTCTTCTTTGACTATAAATCAGTATGGAGAAATGAGTCAGATAAAGCCAAGGTTTCGGTGGATGACTTTTGTTGAGAGTCATTGGGTTATTTCGAAGCAGGAGTCATGAAAAATTAGCACCGCCTTCTCCGGGAATCGAACCACGGACCTCTCGGTTACGCGTCGAGCGTGCTGACCACTACACCACAAAGGCATGCGAAGAAGGGAGGAGAGATACCTTATATACTCCCCCTCTTTAGAGGGCGACTGGGGATTAGGGGTCCTAATCGCCAAATCATGGTCGCGGAGAATCATCATCCACCACCTTTTTAGTTCGGGCGCCACTTGTAGAGTCATTAGGTTATTTCGAAGCAGAAGTCATGAAAAATGAGCAACGCCTTCGCCGGAATAGAAGCACGGACCTCTCAGTTACGCGTCGAACGTGCTGACCACTACACTACGAAAGCATGCGAAGAAGGCGGGAGAAATACCTTATATAGTGATGATGACTTTAGCATTATTAAAATCTCTGAAACGAAACTCTGGCCGGGCTGAAGTTGGTGTAGTAAAGGTTCTAATTTAGGCTACAATTCCCCTATACTGTCGTGCAAACAGACCGAGAAGAAAATTGTAAAATATCCATTAAATAATTATCAAGTTTTACTTAGCTATAACTGAACTATTATATTTTACAATTACCTTTAAAAATTTTTACTATCATCTGCTCTAAGGTTTTTAAGAAAAGCCTTTCTGAATTTCAGTTTACTCGGCATCGAGAAAAAATTGTCAACTCCATCCAAGATTAAATCTCCATAACTTCATTTACGCAAACACTGAGCATTTAATGCGTTTTTAACAGGTCTGATAACAATGGGCAACTGTTAAAGTATATCCACAAAGATAAATCATAACGAATGATATCCACTCTAAAAACTAAATAGCTTTTGCTACCCTTTTACACATTGAGTCGTGAGTATAATAGTTAGTATCATTTATTATTTCATGTTTCTGAAATCTTTGAGAGTGCAAAGAGTGGTGCGACAGATTATAATGCACAATATACACTCATGTCCAAAATTATCTTTACATACCCAAAAATGATGATATTCAATGAAATATCGAATCAATGTGATCCGTATTTGCAGGGAATCTGAAAACCAAGCCTAATTAGCATTATCCAATCAAAAGTAATCAAACGGTTTGTGATATGCAAATCTAGACGTTACGTCATCCAAGGGTGAATCAAGCGCTTTGTGCAAATTGAATATTTGAGTGAATTTCTGCAACATAGCATTTGATTTCAGTGTGTAGGGACTCAAAGCGGTTTGTTATGACTTCGAAGTATCATTTGGAAGAATCTGTAAAGTGGCGAATTATCGGCCGTTTAGAAGCAGGGCAGTCAATCATGGAAACAACCACATGTCTGAATATTTCAAGACAGACAGTCTCTAAGCTATGAAAACAGTTTCAAAATGATGGAAGTGTTGTAAGGAGGCCTGGACAAGGTCGGAAACGAATGACAACTGCTTCTGAAGATCGGTATCTTGCATTAACTGCCCGTCGTAACAGAAAGGCTACTACTCGCCAGTTAAGTTCAGAGCTTGCAGCCGCCACTGGAACTGTTGTATCACGGCAAACAATATACAGAAGGCTTAATGAAAAAGGCCTTTATGCCAGAAAGCCAAGGGTATGTGTTTTACTGTCTTCACAGAAAAAGAGGGATCGCTTTAATTGGTGTAAAGAACATCAAAACTGGACTGAACATCAATGGTCCCATGTTCTCTTTACTGATGAGTCGCGATTTAGTTTAACTGGTGATTCTAAACGTGTTTACATCTGGAGGGAGTCAGGAACACGAAATGATCCCTCGAACATTGTGGAACGTGACCGTTTCGGTAGTGGAGGTGTGATGGTATGGGGTGGAATAATGATCGATGGACGTACGCCCCTACACGTGTTCAGCAGCGGATCTGTGACAGGCCAGATATATCGGGATGAGGTCTTAGATCCTTATGTAAGACTTTTCAGAGGTGCATATGGACCTGAATTTTTATTTATGGATGATAATGCCCGTCCACATCAAGCAAAACTCGTTGATGAATTCCTTGAAAGTGAAGACATTAAGCGAATACCTTGGCCACCAAACTCTCCTGATCTTAACCCGATAAAGAACTTATGGACTACCTTGGAAGAGAAATTGCACGTATACATCCTCCTCCTAGAGATGTAAATGCTCTGAAGACGGCATTGCTGGAAGAGTGGAGATTAATTCCCCAAACTATGGTTAACAACGTTATTTCCAGCCTTAAAACACGTTGTGATATGTGTGTAAAGTCAGGGGAGATCATATTCCATATTAAATTCGTAAGACTTAATTCTTTTTCTGAATCATTCCTTTTTTTCTTAACTCTCTTTGTCACACTTTATTACCATTTTTATTGTTTCATGCTACAATTTTATATAATATGAGGTGATCTTCAATTTTTTCTTTTGCATTTATGTGTCGTCATGTTATGTATGTTTCCACGAAAATTCATTAAATTATAAGTCATAGTCTCTGAGAAATCCGTGAATTTATGCATGTAAACATAATTTTGGACATGAGTGTATATAATAAATTTCAAACCTGACACATTAGCTTTTAGTCAATTTTCTCAATATGTAATACTTCCATTTACCAATGAATGCAGTAAGATAGGTTAGTGCGATAAGGTAGTCAAAAATTAATGTTGTAAGATGGGTTAAAAATAGACAACATACATTTTCATTTATTTAACTAATTGTAAAGTTTTGATTTAGCCTGCGAATATATGAAATTGCAACTTACTCAACACTTAATTACAATGTAGTAGGCTTTAGAAATAAAAATGTCTTTTCCTGGAAGTGGATATGTAAAACTACATAAAAAATTACGTAAAATAGAAAACTCGAAAACATTTCTTCTCGGGCTGTTCTGTTACGTCTGTTCATTTTCCTTAGGCTAGTCTGTTTTGTAACTGAGCTAAAGTATTATCCAAACTTCGAAGACAAGTACAGAACCTAAAGAAACCGTCAGTCACGATGGAAAAAAAGGATTGCTACAATACCCACCCATCAAGAATTAAATTTCATTGTGTGTCGGAACTCATCAGTAAACTGATACTTTATACAGACATAGTTTCTCAAGGGATATGGAATGTTAGACACTAAAGAATGTCTGACGGTTCCAGGCACTGGACATGACAAAAGACCAAATATCTTCAGCTGCGGAGCATTTTTATCTGAAAAATCAGCTTTAAATCATAAACTCTTTTACACTTCTTCATAAATCACAGTATCTTTAATTAGTTAAATTTATTATAAGAACAATTTATAAGCAAGGTTACATGCAGTTTGGCTCCAATAATCTAATTTTCAGTCTTCGGATATGTTTAAAAATACAAGCTCTTGTCCTCATCACTTTAATTACATTATACTTATTTACATAATTATTTTTCTTTGACAGCTCTAGAATGGGCTTTATTTCTTACAACATAGAGGAATTTTCTTTACTATGTTATTGTTTTCCGCTTGCGCAGTGTTCCTTAGCTCAATTTAAGGATGTGAGACTAGGACTAGAAAATGTATATAAACATTTTTATATTTTTTCTAATAAATATATTCCGACCAGTTAAATTTAGAGCATTTTTATTGGCTAGTTAAACTCTTAACTGATCTTTTTAAAAATTCTTAGATCTTTAATTTTGTTTCCTTAATTTTTTTTGAAAGCAACTCAAATACACGTTCACAGCATGAAAACTTTCATAAACTGCGTCCTGTTGGATATGTAAATCTTCGAGTTATGTTAACAGTTGTCGATACGTGATATTAATCAGAATTCACAGAATATATTCTTTTCCGTGCTCGATAGCTTTGAATTCACTCAGTGGCCTACATTCCAGCTCGAAATTGGGAAACCATGCCTACCATAGAAGAAACCGCATATTCTACTTTAAAACTGTCCGCTAGTATTAAAATAAACCATATTTAAATACGACACATCTGTATAGCCATATTAGCACAGCCTTACACTTGTACAGCGTTGCTAGCTAAACTGTAATAATTTGCATAATTGAACTGTCTTAAATATATTTCGAATAGGTGTATGATAAGTTACCCCAACGCAATTATGCATTTTGTAGCATTGAAAATACTATGTTTCTTAAAATGTTAAATATAACTTTTAATTAAATAGTATAGATAGAAAAAAAACTTATTTAGTTTCCAAATACGAGTCATGAATTACGTGTGGCTAATTAAAGGAAAGTTACAAAGCAATGTCGCGTTCTTTTTAGCGCTTCAGTTTCATTACAAATTCAATTAGCAACACAAGTAACCAAATTTCGAAAAGCTAACAACTGAATCTAAACTTTAGAAACCAATTTTATTGTAAACTCTGCTGTTAATTTTTCCTTTAACTCTAAAAAGTAATTTGAGTTTGACCTAAATCTAATTTTTCCCAGAACTTTGTTAAAAGAATGGTTCAGATCTCTCTTTTGATACTTATACCAGAGTATTGCTTCTGAGGTCACAGTCAAGGTACCATTTCGATATCGATTTCCGATTGAAAATGACTACTCAACCGTCAAGGAGCTAAGGCATTAATTCACAGACCTTTTCAGCACATTATCGAATTCCAATTATCTTCGCGAATATTTAAAAGCGTATAGTTAAACGTAAATTGGTTTTCCCATGAGCCTGCTTTCTAGAGACTTTAATGAAACAGAGAAGAAGATAGAGATTCTTCTAATAAATCACAGAAAACAGTGGGAGATTAATTAAATATGTTTAATGAAATCTGAAGTCAACCAGTTTAATTTGAAAAATATTTATGTAAACTTTCAAAGTTATATCTATGTATTTTATGTTTCGTATTTTTATGTATGTAACTTCTTTAAATTCTTCCACTTGTTACAAATATAAATGAACGGGAAAATCAAAACCTAACTCGGAAACTCTTTTCGATAACATTTTAATTTGAAAAAAAAAATAAATCACTCAAAATGAATTTGAAAACGTTCCACATTTTGTAAAAAATTAACATTTGTACATTTATTAATAATCATTACAGGAAAAAAATATATTAGATTTATTTTCATTCCATACGAAACCACTGATGAATTAGCACAGGTTAACATTTTTAATATATAGTACAAGTACTATAATTATCAATGGAAAATGAAATAATAATACTAGAATATTAATTTATATAAGTTTATCAAATTAACTAGCCAAATAGAAGTGTAAACTGTTCTAAATTAAGGAAGAAAAATGAATGACAATCATAACTGACTATACAAGGTTATTCAATTAGAACTGACCTATTTCATTGGGTTGTAAATTTGTTAAAAAGTATCAATTTTAATGAGGTTTGCGGCAAAAGATCTAAAATCTTTATAAAATATCTCAGGATTTGACTTCCATGGGACCACAAATATCAAAACATGCAAACTCAAACATGTCACGATTTACTGGGCATGTTTCTTTTGAGAAAAATGACCTAGTTCCCTCTCTCAAACTGAGACTGCAAACGGACCAAATGAATGATCTGAAAGGAGCAAACGGGTCAGAATTATTTTAACAAAATAAAAAGTTTTTTTTTTTTTTTTTTAAGATTTTTTTTTTTAGTTTTATTTACTAAATTTGTATCAAAACATGTATAAACAGTAATAATAATGTTGCAAAGGAAAAACTTAAATTTATATTTATTTACCATCTGAAAATAAAAGTCGGTATCTGCAAGAAATTTCTGTTAGTTACATTTTTCATTTCCAGTGTAATGATCGCTAAGTATTAAATTTCGGGAATGATATCTATGTTAAACCTTTTTAATGCACTGAATTAAACCTTAAATAATTTAATTTCAATTTAAATCAAAAGTAAACAAATTACGAAAACTTCCCAAGTGGGACAAAACCTGAGAATAAATAACCACAACCTATTATCTTTCTTTTATTTATTAAATTTCTTATATGCATACAAAAAATATGCATATATTTCTATGGAAATAATTATAAACATTTTCATTTCCTACTAAAACCTTCAACTGCAACACTTCATTGCTTTTCCATAAAGTTTGGAACGTATGGAAACTACCTCCTTAAGAGTTGTAGATGCTCATTAGTCATCTTTGTTCGTTACTAAATCGCAACTATCTAATTATAAAAATCATTTTACATGTCTTAACGTTTATGATTAAAAGTTAATAGAAAATGAACGCCAAATTTAGAATGAGAATTTAAAAAAAAAAATAATTGTTGTATTTTAACTTTCTTCAAATCTGTATGGAGCTACTATTTTAGGCGAAGTTAGACTTTAACACTAGTTTTTGACTCGTCTTCCGATACTCCTTACGGGAGCGACGATCTTTTGTGTCGAGTCAGAAGCCTTCACTCAATTACAAGTAGGTAAAGGCCGGAGGGGCGTGTGAATAACCTCACCTAATCTGAAGAAGACTGACACGGGGTAGGGCATCGCCCAGGAACCTGGTACTGTGACTGCGTCACCTAATCTGATCAGACTTTGCTTGAGGGGCGGAGCATGGACAAAGTTGAGAGCATGTAAATAGGCTCCTTTCTTCCTTCGAGGTTAATAGCCAATACTTATTTTGTAGTGGACTGTTCTTTAACAATTTAGTCTAACCAGCATTTTCATTTGTCAAGCCATGAGATGATTTTATTACTAGGATTTATGTTCATTCTCTAAGATGGACGTTCAAACAGTGCATGGCTTTTCATTCTGTCATTCTAGGAATGCTCAGTTGTATCAGATTTTATATAATCGTTGTGTTTATTTCGAGAAAATAAATATTTTTACTGAGTTTGTATTTTAGTTCAGAGTTAATTATGCGAAACAAATTGTAAATAATTTGCGTGTGTTAAATGCGATAATTCATTGTTTTTTGGCATGTTAATCTAAAGTTTGAAGAAAAAGAAGTTTAAATTTTCAGATTTATTGAAAAATCATTCTGTTCTCTTAAATGGAAACGCTACAGAAAACATATCATATTATATTATGTAAGATATATAGTATAGGGAATTTACAAGTAGCAAATATATTCGGTAATAAGTGGATTCAATAATGATGTCACCATTATGTGATAATTATTCAGATTTCCTCATGTAGTAAATTGATCTAGCAGAAATCCCTATATGATTCTCACTTCGAGTGGGATGCAACTTTGGTGCGTCCTTTTCTCTCCTGTATAAAACGTTGACACACATCATCTACCTTCGAACCTTTTCCAAATATCATTGTACTCGTCCCGGGCAAAATATAAACTAATTATCTTTCCGCTTATTTTGAGAATAGTATTAATAAGAACATTTTTTTATGTGCTACTAAAAACAGCTTAATTTTTTCGAAAATGTCGTATTAGTTTCATTTCTTATATTGCAATAATAATATATTGGAGATCAGCCCACTTTTCCCAAGGGAAACAAACACTGTGTGATATCAAATCGGACATTTAATAAAAGATAAACTCTACCCGCGTGAAGTATTTTTAAAATTCTGGAAGTTATATTTGCCACTTTAGAATTTGAAAGTTATAATTAACTTTCTAAAACAGGAAGGATTTTAAGTTAATGGTTCTTTAAATATGTAATACTGAAAGCTACCTTAATCCTGAAGTAATTATCTGACGATATTGGTCATAATCCAGCTAGAAAGATACGTTAATTGCATCTTAATACCAAAATAGTTGCAACTTATTTTATGGTTTTATATTAATTCATTTACATCGTGCAAGTTTAAATTGTGTCATATTAAAAGCGAATATTAGGGAATATGAACTCATCTTTGCAGAAATAACAGAAAATAATTTTAGATGAGTTCGCGAAAACGCAAAGCGCTGTTGCTTTAAAAATTTACCATACACGTGTATAAACTTTGTCGTGAAAAGATAAATTTTCTCAACTGTAATGTACATTTTTCACGCCATTGTTATTTTGTATAAAAACAGGATATATTTGAAGCATGTAAATCGGACGTGTTTTGAAGCAAAATATAATGATGTCTTTATAAGTTAACCACTAAATATTGGTGTTAAATTTCTTCTTATCACAGGATATAACTAATATAAATTTTAATATGAAAGTTTTGTTGCCACGGATATATGCGAATGCATTTTGAACGTGTATATAACTTGAAAAAACCATACGTTTAATATTAAAACACCATTTTTTAATGTGCCATAGATATCTGAATTCATTACCCAGAAATTGTTACCTTAGGAGAACCAAGTAGGTTCATATAAACAAAAGCTTAAACTCGATGTACTGATGAATATTAGAATCAGCAGAGACTGCTGTTAATGGCGGGTGGGGCTGGGTGTGAAATTCCAGGTAAGATAAAGACGTTTGATATTGATGATTTTATGTGAAGCAGGGACGTGCAACATCGGTCAACTCAAAATTCATATCAAGGCATTTGCATTTGGAGAATACGAGAACAAGATTTCCTCCCATTCTTATGTTCTCATTGGAAAGTGGGATGAATTTTTTAAATTCATACTCTTATAGAACAAAATGCTCCTCGAAATATATTTAAGTTCCAGCTGTTGGGATCAGCAGATATCCTCAGGACATTCCGAAATATCTCTCTACTTCTCAAACAAACTGGGCTTTAGGCTGAAAGTACGCCGGGTAAAGCTGAGAGTAAGCGTCTTGGGCTCTAGGCTGAGAGTAAGAGCATCGTTAGATACTACACACATGATTTGCGCAATCTAAGATTTTCGTAGGTCTTCCCATATTTAAAGCCTCAGAATAAGATGCAGCACAGCAAAAGGGAACACGAACATGAATTTGATATTTGGTGTTCTTAATACGATTTGCTACATTCAATAAAGAGGAAAAAATAAAACGGCATAGGTTGCAGCAAGACTGACACATGATCTTTCCCATAGGTATATATTAGATATCGCCGTGGCTTGCTTAACTACTGTAAAGATCTTTAATTATAAATAGCGTAAACAGAGTTAGGTTTTTCCAGAATGGCAACATCAGAAGTTATTCTAAAGATCTGATATAAAAATTTATACTAGTAGTTTTGCTTTAGCTGTCATATGTTTGGGCTTTCAGATGACTAAATAAAATTTATTAATATTATCAATGATGGCTTTTTATTGACAAGAACCAAATTTCTTACTTCACTGAAATAAATTGTGATCAGTGTGAATTTCATTTCAGTATGGAATTTTAGAAACAAGAAAGTTTTACTACTGCATTTATGCTTAGCATTTTCAGTTCAAACCTAAAAGCGTTATATATTTATTAACCACTTATTTTGCCTTCTCCTTTTGTCAGCTTCTACAAAGGCCTTTACTTGCAATTCACAGTTCATCATGAAATACTTTCCTTCATGAAAAGTATGTCGTATCGCCTCTTATCTGGGTTGTTTGAGATACAATAAACATAACGATAATTGTCTTTCATAACTGCAGTAGCGAAGTATCAAAAGATGCAAATTAGTTAATGTACATAGAAATTTAGTTTTTGAATTTAAAAGAGAGCTTTTTGCAGTGACCTCTGGTGCTTTCCTTTTCTGTGGTGTGTAATTAAGTCTTACTCTTTGGTGCACCATGGAAAAACGACCCCAATGATGAGATCGCTTCTAAATGCTATTTTCGCCCAGATCTCCAACTTTTGAGTAAGCTTTAGCCTTTGCTAACCCGCTTTGTTTTGTTAATCCCGCAAGCAACGGAGTCTTCTGTCATTACACGGGCTATGTAAATTTGCTTAGACCGAAGAAAGCTAAAAAGTTTGCCTTAAATCTTTCTTTGTATCCGATCCCATTTCACTAGAAGACTTTAGACGGAGTGGTATGTCGCCTGACTGTCTACACGGAGCCAGATATTAAGCATTTAAAACACATAAGGTCCGTAGAAGTATAAATGGAATTTATTAATACTATTCTGCATTTATTTTCCATTTGAAATAAATAACCTTTTTTAAATAAATAATTCGCATTTCAGGAGATCAAATGAAATAAAATAGAATATCTACTACTTTATTATACTATCATTCTTCTTACTTAATGTGCACAATATATATTTCCCTTTCGTTAAGGCAAATTTATTTGAATGAGCAAATTGAAACAAGTAACGTTGTTATTGTACTTTACGTATATCTTCCGGACTAAACTCAAGGAACCATTTAGAAAAGCGACGTTATTTATGCTTGGAATAAATTCTTAGAAACAATGTTAGAGATGTTTTCTCTCTCTAATGTAATAGCAACATCTTTGCTAATATCTTCCTTCTTTATTAAAGGTGTATTTATTTAACAATACTCCTCTGATGTTATTCGCACGTATTGAATAATTTAACTCTACATGTTTATTTCTATAATGCAGTTTGTCAAACAATAAGTTTTCGAAGGATGTGCTTTTAATTTAAAGAAGGCAACGTTATTAAACTTACCCGTGAGAAAAATTTAATATTGCATTAGAATTGTGTACGAGCATTTTAAATACATTCCGGGCAGTTTTGAGCATGTTTTGAATTTTATTACAAATTTGAAATGATTTCAAATGAAATAGAAAATTTTGAACTCGGCAAAATTTTTAATTACGATAATTTTAATGTTGTTTTAGATAACGAGGAGATTTTGAACTTGATCCATTTGTGTATAATTAATTCATGTAGCTTCAAAGCGAAAGCGAGTTTCCGTTATGGGCAACTTTTTAAGACATACTAAATCGGAGAAATACCTTTTAGATTAGTAATAATTTAGTTCTTATTAATTATTTTATAATAAAAGCTTGTTGGCAATTATGCTCTTAACCATCATCATATTTTATGCTGAATTTATTTGAAAAGCCATTAAAGTCTTTAACTCGCAGTTCAGTCAGTATTCTCCAACATCCTGCATATCTGAAAGATACTATAATCAGAATAAAGAACGGTAGCCTGGAGAAATGAGTGCTAATAATAATAATAAAATTGTATAGAATAGAAGTGAAAATAATCAATATTTTAAAAGTTATTATATTTCGCATTAAACTTTCAAACCCACTGAAGCCGTGAATGGAAATCTGTGGTACAGATTTTTATAAATATAAAGATAGGATATGCTGTGTTTCTGCACATATAATGATAGGGTATAAATATAAAGATAGAATATGCTGTGTTTCTCCTAGCTTCCTAAATAGACAGTGTAATTAAGAATTTTGATTGAATGTGTTATTAATATATGCGCCGAGTACTACCTGTCACAACGCTTGAAATTCTGTTAGACCATTAGAAAGATTGCAAAAGAAGATAAACAATGGGCAAAAATAAATTCAGAAGTTACCTTCATAAATTTATGTTATCCAGCGAAAAGCTTCAAGAAAGGTTAATGGCTGAGGATTAGGAATAGGAGATTCGCAGTTATATAGTCGGGGTATTATCCTTCAAATCTAGGCCAGAGCTTTCCCTTTCTCTGGTGTGTAATAAGTCTCATCCCGTAGTGCACCCTGGGAAAACGACCTCAATGACGAGATCGCAAAATGACTGTTGGTTTTTGCCATATCCGATCAGTGCATTAAGTTGCAAGTACCCTGATGTTTACAAGAACCGCAACACATTCAGTCAAAGGCTAACTGAAAATGTGTAACCGAGTAAATTAAATAACGGGTTTAATGTTAGAAAAAAAAAACAGGAGAATTATATTTGACTTATTTTGCAACGACAGAAATGAAATTTTCGGAATAGGCGTAAATATGATTGCATTGCAAGTAGCATATACTATTTGAGCCGAAGAAATAAACGTTTTCGAGAAGCGTTTTTAAGAAAAATCACGCCCATGTCATTTCAAGACACATTTCTCGAGACTCATAAAGTTCTGAGTCGAATTTCCTTCTTTAGAAAAAAATTGTGTCTTCTTGAAATCTTTTTTTCCATTTACAGTTGCATGTTCTGAAAGCAGGA
>KK113809.1:38297-116871 GCA_000611955.2 Stegodyphus mimosarum
AATGTAAAAACAATTTGTAAATTCTTCGATTCAACTTTCATTTCAGATAGTTAATTCCTCCTAGGCAGATAGCCCACGAAAGCTGCCATGTTTCAGTTATCCCTCCCCCCTTCCGAATAAATGCTAAGTTTCAACCTTGATCAGTTACCGTTTTGGAAACGACCCAATATCTTTAAACCTTCTAAATTTGAACCTTTTTCTTATAATTAATAGTTACTAATCGTTTTTTTTTTAGTATTATGCTATTATGTATGGGCTGAGTTTCCTAAATGTTTCTTCCAAAAGTATTTTCGGGTTTTCCTATTGCACAATTTCATTTTAAAAGTTGTTAGTAAAGTGCAGTTTAGCACATTCGGAATTATGAAAATTGCGAACATTATTTACTGAGGTTATTTTCATTTTCTATGAATTTTTGCTAATGCCCTGCCATTGAGTTATTTCTTTTAGTTTATGCTGTCGTAAAATACTGAGCTATTTATTTCTTATTTTTTCGTGCACAATTATATTTATCTAACAGAGAAATCATATGTTACTCTTTTTTAAATTAATATTTCTGAACTCCCAATCCTTTCATTACATTAAAAACGTCCTTACAAAACTAAGCATAAATTATATATTTCAAATTTTACGTACTATTTGTCTTATTAGTAAAACCTTAGAGGTAAGAAGAAGTCAAGTAAGCAAGGAGAGAAATAAAGATGAAAAATTAAAATTTTAAGACATAAGTAAACTTTTATATATCCACAACTTTGGTTAGCAGATTCTGTAGAATTCCCATATTTTATTATGTTTTAGAATACACGTGAGACAATAGTCAGCCCATGCTACATGTGAATGGCACAACAAATCGTATGCTTCTTTGGTTACAAGTGTTGCTGGTTTTATATGCACTGATGCTGAAAGCTGAGAAATATCTACTGATTGAAAGAATGTAAAAAACAACCATATAAATTCTATTTATTTTTAGCCTAAAGGGGCGTTAGCCAAGAAGCGCTATTAGTCCCGAAACGTCGGTTCACAATAAATGAACTTCCGCTTTCCAAATTGTTGCCACCAGAACTTATCGCCCTGCATTATATTTAAAGAAATTAAATAGGGAATAATTTGCATGAATGTATGTTTGTTTTTTCGCAACAACTAAAAGAAACAACTGCACCTTGAGCCATCAAATTCTGAATAACGTAGTCCTTCACCCAAATATGGACACCTGGAAGCCTGAATTTGAGATTTCGAATTTGTTTTATAGCCTATTTTATAATTTGTAAAACTTTAACGAACTTTTGATTAGCAAACTCAACAATTTCAAAGTGAGTACTGGCAAAATTGTACGGAAAAAAACACGTTTTTATTTCCGGCGCACGAGAGTATCTATCGGAATTTTTAAAGATGTGCTACTTTAAAATATTTTTAGCCCAAAGAGATATCAGCCCAAAATAATCTCGAAACGTACGTGTGTGTAAATGGAAAAAACGCCCCTTGTGCGTAGTATAAAATCCTAACCCTTTCAGATCCCCCTACTCTAAAGCCCAGAAGGGATTATTAGTCTCGAAAGGGGATTTGCGATAATTCACTATAAACTGCGTATCACTTTTCAAATTGTTGCCACCTTATTAATATTATCACCTTGTATTACTTTTAAAGAATTTAATGCTCTGAGAAAACGACGGTACCTAGAGCCATCAAAATTTTAATAATGTAGGCCTCCAACTGAATGTGGGCACTTGAAAGCCCAAATTTTGAATTTCCGATTTGTTTCATTTTTTTATATATTTTGTAACATCTTAATGAAATTTTTATCAACAAATTGGACGATTTGAAAGCGAACTTTAACAACACTGTTCGAAAAAAAAATAGCACTTTAATCTCCAGCTCGTGAAAATGTTGCCATTCGAAAAAAGGTAAGACATTTGTCTTTCAATTTCAGTTAACAAACTCGGCTGTGTGAAAGCAATGTCTTGCCACAGCCAGAAATAAAGCACTTTTATCTTCCATGCTCCAGAGTGTTGCCATTCAGTAACGCCTAACAGAATTTCAAATTTAATTTGGATATTTATTGAGTACTAAACTAAGCAATTCAAAAGAGATAAAAAGTTCTTAATTTTTGGGGGACCTTTTAAAGTGATTGATAACTATGTATTAAAATCATAAGGTATCTAATTAGAAATATTCAATATTTTTATAAAATTACTCTCGATGGACGCATTAAAATCATTATATACTTTTTCTTTCTTGTGTTAACTATTTTAGGCGTTTGACCGCGCTAGCAGCTAGCTTTTAAAATGTATAATGTAGCAAATATAAAAATATGTATGGGAAACTCTAACACTCTATAGACAATTATAAAAATATGCTGTTTTTAAATATTTTGTGACTTTGATGTTGAATTGAATTTTATGTAGCGTAAGTGAGAAGAACACGATATTTAATAAATAAAATTTGCACATAAAAAGTTAACGATAAAAATACAAAAAAAAAATGTTTCAACCCTTTTAATAAGAAACTGAATATTGATGTGATAAACTGAGAAAAGACTCAAAAAGTATTAAAATATATGCCACGCTTAAAATACATCGGGAATTATGAGCATATTAAATATTTTGGGATGTTCTTGTTGAACTGTATGTGGCGAGAAATGCGAAGGAAACGACCTTATTTTTCATCTTTATAGCTTTATTATTAAAGCTATAAAGATGAAAATAAAATACGTTCGCAGGAATGAATGCAAGAGCATCAAATTTGTGGAGAGTGAGCCTAAAGAAACCTTAACAAATTCTTTTGGGCGACCGTTAAATCTGACACCTTTTAGATTTTTTAAGCCCATAGGGACGTTAGCCCAGAAGGCTTAAGTCTTGAAACGGCATTTTGCGTCCAATCATTTGACGACTAAACCGCCCTGCACAGCCGCTCATTCAGGCGACCACAACCACCCGAACACGGCCAAGATTGCGATCTTGTGTTCTTCCCTTCCCCTAAGGTATGTAGTTACAGGTGCAATTTCCCCAAATGCATTGCATCCGTTTACTGCAGATAGCTTGCCCTAAGAGGTTTCTTATCTTTAGGTTGCGCGTGACATTTCATTGTTGATTATTTTTTCGTACAGTGTGCTTTTAAGCTTAATCAAAATGCGCAAATATCCCAAAGTTTAGAATTGAGGCTATTTTTTAAATAATACAAATGCGTCAGATTCGGAGTCAGAAGACGGCGATAGGAAAGAAATAGAAAATGAAATAAATGATAATGAAGAAGATTCATTTATAGCAGATGAAGATGAGCATAGAGTAAATCTGGAAGCAGATGTTTCAGATAATTCTAACGAAAATCCAGTAAAAACCTGGTCTACTAATGTTAACAATGAAGCCGTAATTTTGTCCTCATTTAACAGCTTTTGGGGACAAATCCATAACCTACCTGTTGGTGCTTCACCTTTACAATATTCAAATTTGTTTCTTATGGATGACATTTGTGAATTAATTCTCATAAATACAAATAAATATACTGAAATCCGTGCAAGAAGGAGTGGTAATTTTGATCGTCAATGGGAAAACATTTCATCTATAAAACAAATATTGGCATTCATTACAGTTCTTCTTATAATGAGTTTTGTACAATTACCAAGAATAAGTGATTATTGCTCAAATAATCCACTGCTTGGAAATGAAATGGTGAAGAAAATGGTGAGCAGAAAGAGATTTTTGGAAATTAAGCATTATTTTCATTTGTCAAATAGGGAAACTGAAGTTAAAATAGCGAAGGGAACTTTACGTATGCACAAAAATTAGAGCCCGTCATCTCATATTTAAGAAACAAATTTTAGCAACATTTTTGCGCCTTATTCTGGAGTATCAATTGACGAAGCCCTAATTAAATTTAAAGGTATATTAGGGATCGTATAATATATGCCTATGAAACCAGCCAAGTGTGGATTAAAAATATGGATGCTCTGCACATATCGCTTAGGATATACTTACAACTTTGAACTTTATTGTGGTAAAAAAGATAAGATACCAAGGTCAGGAAAGGGTTTAGCATATGACGTAGTTATGCACTTAATAAAAGCACTTAAAAACAAAGGCCATGAAATATCTTTTGACAGATATTTCACCAGCGTAGACTTGATATCTGAGTTATACAATCGGACAATTATTTTTTGGAACTGTGATGACAAATCGGAAAAACATGCCTGAGAATACCAAGTATGAAGCTCGGAAATCAATACGACAGCATAGGTATGCTATGAGAAAACCTTTCGAATTTACTTTATTCATCCTGACTTGATAAAAAATTTATACATATCATTTCCACAAACTTTAAAAATGAACCGCGTTTTACGACCGGAACAAAAGACGCCGAAACACATATAGTACCTTGCCCAACCGCATTTGCCAAGTACATTAAGAATATGGGAGGTGTAGATCTAGCGGATCAACGTCGAAGATATTACTCAGCTTCCAGAAAAATCCTCGAAATTGTGGATGTACATATTTTGGTTTCTTTATAGTCACTAATTAACCAATCCTAAAGCCACCAAAACAGCTATACGACTTCAAATTAGAATTGATTGAAGAATCCTCATCGCAAAAAATTTCGTTTCGAAATCCAACCTCGGATTAGCGCGTCTCGTGATCAGAAACGCAGAAAAATTAATGGTCGTAAACGCAGAAAAATTAATGGTCGTAAACGCACTTGTGTTCGATGTAAAAAATTAGATAAAAAAAGAAAAACTCGGAAAGATATATTGAAAGCTCTTGGTAGTGTGATATATGCAGAATGTGCTTGTGCAAATCATGCTCGTAGTCCTCGAATTTCAGTTACTAAAATACAAAAAAGGCGCTTTTCAGGCTTTGATCTACAAAAGGCCCTTTTCAGGGCCATACAATTTCAGGTATAGTTCTATTATCAGGACCGGATTCAGAAATGTATGTATGTATGTGTGTGTTCATGTATGCATGCATATATGTAAGTGCGAATGCATGTGTGTATATACATAGACATATATATGCATATACATACGCAGGTGCATACACTCATATATATCTGTTCCGTTTCCGATTACAGACAAGTACCCAATTTTAAAAAGACGAAAACGTTATTGCATCATCATGAAAACGTGTATAAATGTGCAATGAACAGCAATATGTATATAAACATAGACACATTCATGCAGGCAACACATTTATATTTGCATATTAATAAACACCTATAAATTTATATGAGTGATAATATGCACATGCATATTTACCTGTAATATATGCAGAAATAATAATATACATTTATAACTAAATAAATAAAAACATGGAAAAACAATAGCATTTGTAACCGCGCTTTGAAACTCATACACTAAATAAAATCATAAAAAATATATAAACTAATGATTATTCTTCACAAAGATGGGATCAAACAACTGATCAACAAATGTAAAGACCCTCATTATTTTTCAAAAACGAAAAATAAAGTCAAATAAAATGAAATGAAAAAATGATGCATCACTTTAACTGAAAAATAACAACTTAACGTGCAGGGAAAGAAAGTACATAAAATGAAATCTTAATCCTGCATTCAATAAAGGAAAGAAACAAAAAATTCCTACAAAAATTCAATTTAAAAGATGAAAATTATTTACTTATATTATATTTATTACGGGGTGTTAGGATAGCCTATTGTATATGGCAAAGTATAATAGGTATCTGCTTTAGGATTGGCGAAAGCATGGGCGTGATTTTCCCGACGGAAATTGGCTCGTATTTACGTTACACTTAATAATAATATTATAAGCATTTTGCTTAGCGGAGCCCATTTTATATCCTTTGCAAAAACCCAGAAATATTTCGGTACTTAATAGAATTATGATAAAATATCTACTCTAGAAACCAGAACTATTTTATCATAAATTTTAAACAGCAATAAAATTACTGTATAAAAATTTAAGGATTATTTTTATTTTTAATAAATTTATTCCTTCGCATAAAAATAATGGAAGTCAACAAAATCTGATCCGTGATCATAACAAAGCCAGAGAGGCTTGTTGGTCTGACCTTCAGAATAGGTTTATAAAGAACGAGATCAAAGGCTAATGGAATATTTGTTAGAGGGTAGAAAGGATGTCATTCGAAATTTTCGCACCTATTTTCTGCGTTAATGGACGGGGAGAGGAGGAAGTTAGTGTGAAACCGGAAAAGTATTTCGGGCAGTTCGCTATTTTAAGAATAGCGAAGGGTTTGGTTTTCAAAGAGTTAAAGCTTTGAATCACTTTTCAAATTGTTGCCAAAAAGCGTTTTCGCCTTGTATTATATTTAAAGAAATTAAATGATCTGCATGAATGTTCGTACGTTCTTATTTTGAATAACATAGTCCCTCACCCCAATATGGGCACCTAGAGTTTTAATTTGTTTTAATTTTTTACAAATTAAACAAACAAACAAACAAATTAAAACAAATTAAAGTTTTAATTTGTTTTATTATTTCATATTTTGGAAATTTTTTGACACATTTTTGATTACAAAATTCAAGCTTTCAAAGCGAGCTGTGGTAAGACTGTGCGAAATAAAAAAATATTTTTTTTCCAGCGTGACAGGTAATCAAGAATTCTAAAGATATGCTATTTTTAAATATTTTGAGCGCCTGTTTGTGTGCTTAAATAAACAAAACGCCCCAGTGGGCGTAATATAACATCCAGAAGCTTTTTTTATGCTTTATATAACGCTTTATTGTTATTTTTGTTTACGAACAGAATGCTTACGAACCATAAATGTAAAAAAGCGAAAAATGTTCGCCAATGAGCTGGTCACTTCTCGTGGGGGTTGAGGCATTCACTCAGCACCAGACAATTTTATCTCATATCGAGGTGAAGAAAATGAAAATGTTAAATGTTATTAATTACCCTAATCTCTAGCAAATAGATCATATTCGCAATTTGTGTAAACATTATTAAAATTACAATAAATTAGACATAAATTAAAAGGATAAAGCAAGTTCGTCAGATTTGCATCATGAAGAAGGCGGAGAAAAATTTCCAAATTACGTAGAGTTGGTTCAGACTTATAAACAACGACTAATATTATATATCTTCAAAGAAGAGGATTATTCAAAAACTTAAAATTTTATGTATATATATATAGTTAGGTAGATAAATAAAAAGGTATAAAGCGAAAAACTGAAGCTCAAAATATATAAATAAAAAAACTTAAATAAATAAATAAAAGACCTAAAACATGGACTTAAATAGACATAAAATAGCCCTAAAAATATTTGGGGGTATATAATAATACCCCCAAATATTTTTAGGATATATGGATGTATATAATAATACATCCAAAGGGGCGCTTTTTAACGTTTTGTGTGTTACCTTTATTTATTAAATAGCATGTTCTTCTCACTTAAACCATAAAATTCAGTTCAACAGCAACATCGCAAAATAATTTTAAATTGAGAATACCTTTAGAATTTCCGATACACAGTTCTGCGCGCTTTAAATAAAAAAGGTTCCCTCGTAGAGTGTTGCCATTGCTCGCTTTTAAATCGTTTGAGTTTGTTCATCAAAAACCCGTTAATGTTTCACAAAATCTGAAATAGATAATAAAACAAATTCCAAATTTGGGCTTCCAGATGAGCATATTCGGGTGGAAACCTACTTATTCAAAATTGGATGGCTCTAGTTTCCGTTGTTTTATCTCATTTGCAGAAATATACATAAACTTATGCAAATTCTTCATAATTTAATTTCTTTAAATATAATACTGGGCTGCAATATTTTGTGGCAACAGTTTGAAAAGTAATCCAGACTTTCAATGTTTCCAACGCAAAATCGCAAACAATTATCCTTCAGGGACAAAGCCCCTTTGAACTAAAAAAAGAAAAAAAGGGACATTTCTATGTCTCCCGTTCTACTGGGCCGATTGACGAAGTTCAAATTGCGTTTTCCGTGTGTCGAAAGCACGACTTAGATTTATATATAGCATTGTTCAAGTATACGTATTTTGACATAAAATTGGACTTTTTCTAAAATGACACGCCATTTTTTCTCCATATTTCGATTCTACAACTCAAATTATGCCAAATCACGTTTTGTAAAAATCGCACGAGTAGTTTTTAAAAAACTGGCTCTCAAAATTTTAGCTCCTCAATGTTAATTCAATTTTATATGTGTTTATTAATATTTCTCTTGTTACTACACTTACTTGATTCTTCTTTCACAGTTCGAAATTTAGGTCCACTCCAAATAAAATTCACCCATTTTTTATGATTTATTTTTAAAATTTGTATTTTTAAATAATTTTTATAAACTTCTGGAAAAAACTTTTGAATTATAACCTATAAAAGTTTTACCTTCAACTTAAAGTAGATGCATTTCCAAGTATACCTACAAAAAATTAGAGCTTTTTATTCAAAATGTTTAAGATATACGTGGATTTATATGTTGGCGCGTTTTGAAATTTGGCATATTTCTTGAAACGTTCTAATGTTCTAAACGTTCTAATTTTCTAATGTGGTTTACGCACTTTGCTAAATTTATTTGAAAGTAGGAAAGATGTGACTTTTTTTTCCGCTTATGCGCAATGTTAAAAGGTAGGAACCATGCGACTTTTTTTTCTGCTCTTGCACAATGGAAGGGATAGGAAAGTAGTTTGCCATGTCCTAAGAAGTTCGCCAAGTGAATTATTCTTCGCGCAAACTGAAAAAGAAAAAAAAAATATTCGTCAAGTTAAATTTTTGAATTTCTCCGTAAATTTTGCAAAATTTAATAATTAGACGTAATCTGAATCGTAGAATCAAAATATGGAAAAAATTGATATGTTATTTCAGAAAAAGACCTATTTTGTGTCAAAATAAGTATGTTAGAATAATACTATATATAAATCTAATATATACGAGTAGATCCAAAGTCACGCTTTCGAGACTTTAATGTAATGGCAAAAATTTTGTCGGTTACATTTCAAAACTTTTTTTTCACAAAATTTACAAAATAATTTAAAATCACAAATTTTAAAAATGAATCATAAAAAACGTGAGAATTTCATTTGGAATGAACCTAATTTTCGAAATGTGAAAGGAAGAATCAAATATATTTCATAAAAAAAAGAGATATTAATAAATATATACCAAATTCAATTTACATTGAGGAACTAAAATTTTGAGAGCTAATTTTTTAAAAACTACTAGTGCGATTTTTACAAAAGTTGGCAGCTTGGCATAATTTGAGTCGAAAAATCGAAAGATGGAAAAAAATCCATTTCAGAAGAAATTCCGATTTTGTGTCAAAATACCTATATTAGAACAATGTTATATATAAATCTAATACATATCCTGAGTCGCGCTTTCGAAAAACGCAATTTGAATTTTATCAGTAGAATAGGATGTCTAGAACTATCCTTTTTTTTCGCAGTGTTACTGATTAAAATATGCAAGCAAATAACGAGAGACTATGTATTTAAACAGAATACAAGGCATTCACCTTTCTAATTTAATTGAAAAAGATGATTTTTTTTTCTTTTTTCTAAATTACATTTGCGGTGTCATTCTCCTGTTGGAGCTTTTAATCCAGTCTCTCTTTACTTATGTACTTGTAATAAAAGCGTGTAGCTCATAGGTTCGATGAGAGGCAGAGTCATTATGTTATGAATTTTTATTTTGTTCCAGATCTTTTACTAAATATGCGTGTACGTTTAATTATTTTCTAAGAATGCTACTTTGAGTTAAATCGGAGATGCGCCAGTGAGATTTATTGTCGTCAGTTACAGCTTTGAAAATGTAATTAAACTACTACTCGTACATTACACGAGGATAGCTATATGTCGCAGAGATTCTTTCGAAATAAAAGCTGTAGGAAAAAAATATCCAATGAAGCGACACGAAGATAATGTAGTATATTGGTTATGGCACTATTGGCAGATCTCGCGAGATTGTGGCCTAATCCTGCATCGTGAATTGGTTTTTAATGCAAAACTGTTTTCACTAGAGCTCTGAAAATTATGGAAATTTCCTCTATCAAAAGAGAAACATGCTATTATCCGTACCGTCAATGAAAGAATTCACCTTAATTAAAGCTGATGCGCATTGCCAAGAATATCTCATCCAAACGTCATTAATATGCATAACACGATTCAGACCTTTGCCATTGCTGTTTAACATTTAAATATCCAAAGTAACTGCTGGAAATTGAACTTGTTGCATTAATTCAATGATTGGTAACACCGAGGGACACCTTTTTTTTTTGGTAGCTGAATTTCTTTTTCTAATCTTTGTACTACATTTATGTGGTTCATTATCTTTCTGTACATATATATGTAGAAGTTTACTAATTTTTATCGAGATACATCTGTATTGAAAGGGAAAAATGTAACTTTTGAAGTTTGAATTTCAGGTATATCTACTCGAAACTTAGGTGTGTATTTGCTTGCTCACTTACGACAGAGCGAATAAATCGAAACAGATATATGGTAAAACTTTGGCTTCATTAAATTCGCCAAAGTTTTAATTGTTTAGTCAACATATTATTAATTAATGAATAAATTACTTGATTAATATTTTTTTGCACAACACACTCCTTTAAATGTTTCAGTCGTATTATACCATAATTTTTGCTGCTAAATTCTTCCTTCATTTCATTTTTTTCCATGTATTAATTACCTGCCGACACTAATGAACATTTCTGTTTTTCCTTTTTTAAATTAGATTGTTGTATTTGATTTTTATCGAAATTTCCTCCGCAAAGTAGCCAGCGCAGAGGTCTCTGATAACATTTCAAATTCGCGTGTTGCAGACTGAGTAATGGTTGGCCAATTTATGCGAATAACCGCGAAGGAGGCTTTTAACAAAGAAAAATCTTTCGTAACAAGGAAAATGATTTTTAAATATTTCGTTTTGGTAATATGCAATTTCTGTCATTTCCAACTAAAGGTTCACAAGGAGATAATTGTTTATGTAAGATAACTTTATATTTGAATTTAAATATTCTCACATACTTTAGCTAAATGATTTAAAATACATGGGGCCCACTAGCGGCCGAGCGGTAAAGAGGCTGAACACTGGTAGTTCGGCCCGAGGTTCGAATCCCACGAACGGGCTGGCTGCTTGGGCGTTTTCGTGGTTTTCCCCATGTGTAATGTGTATAGGAGCTAGTTTCCCTTAGAAAGTCCTCCACGAAGGCATCCCTCCCTTTAGGCAGATAGCCCTCGTGTGCTTTGCCATAATTGAATAACCAATATTAAAATACATGATTTTTAATTCCATTTTGCAGACTGATGCAGATGTATGATCTTAAATGATCTTATATGATACGTACATATGATCTTAAATGTGTTTCATATGAAATTCTGTTAGTCTCTGTTACTTGTGGTAATACTGTCCCATCTTGCTCCAAATATTACACTTTTTTAAGTCGATTAATCTAATTTTTTGAAACAAATATATGGTTCAAGCATTTTAAGTGTTCATAGATAAACGTTTCAGTTTAATGGACTTTCAGAAACATAAAAGTTGCAAAAACTTATCTATAGCATGCATGATAATTATCACTGCGTATAATATGCACTTAATATTCAGGGAGGGTCTCATAATATAAATTCGCGTGACTGTGCCTTAATTTTCCGAGAGAGTAGCGGAAAACTATCTCATCTGAACTAAGCGCTGAAAACAGAGGGGGAAAAAATAATTGTTTATCTCATCTCGTTTCGACAGTGATTGATGTCATGGGAAGCTTAAGTTAGGCCAGTTTTCTATGTCAGCTGATTGAAGCCTGACGTCAGCATTTTAGGTTAAGGAAGAGAATACCTTCAATAAATCGCGTTAAATTTTCTACGCTTAACATCTTTATAGAAGTGGTTAGGTCTTATAATATAGCAATATCCCAATATCAGGTACAAACCTCCTGCCACTGCTTTGTAATTCGGAGGAAAGAATGAATTTTTTTTTCGATAAGAACTTAGATTGTAAATTAGGTAGATCACAATCAAAATAAAGCTCGAGGTGAAAAATAAAACCCGATTCAGTCTCGTTGTTAAGTAAGAATTACATGAAGCTAATCCATAAGCATCCGAGGTAGAATCATTTGCACAATCAGCTACAAAAGAATTTTCAAGAGGGGGATAAGATCTTCAACAGGGGCAATTTTTAAGCCCCTGTTGAAGATCAGAATTTTCCATGCGTAAGTGAAGGTATTTTTTTACATTAACCTTATTCTCAAATTAATAACTGAATAAATAAATAAAATAAAGATATATGAAGTGAATGAGAAATACTTAAAATTATGATAAATGAATCTATATAAAAATAAACTATTAATAATTAATAAAGCGAAAGAATCGCTGGCTTTATAACAATAGTTATGCATTAACGATATAACCTAAGAGCAGATAATGGATTCTTTACGGTTGGTCATGTTTTAGTAGCTTTAAATAATGCTTTATCTTTCGTACTATAATTTTGAAGCTACGAGGGCATCCAAAATAATAAAAATATATAAAAAAATGAAGAATTGTGTATTAATGAAATACAGAAGAAACTTTGCCATCCAAATCTGCTTGAAATCCTTTGTAATGGATAACGGAATGGAAGGGATGCGTATAATTTTTAAATGAGGATGATGCATGTTTATTCTATTCTCTATATAAACAAAAATGCTCTTTTTCTTAGGTATGCTGAAGGAGGAAAGCAGGATCTTACATTATTTCCAGATCAGGTCACAGTTGTTCAATGATATACGAGATTTATGATTGTGCAGACCAAAGATGTGTGACTTAGCAAACGTTATAATACGACAAAGAATTTGATTTCTTTTGAGGGAACACTATCACTGTAAAAGATGCAGATAACCCTATGAAAGAATATCTCTACCATTAACCGGACATTGATCACTTAAAACGCTATGTACTCAACGATATTTATTCTTATTGTAAGGTGATATACGAGCCTGTTCCAAGCCTTCTATGAAAAGTGTCTAAAGCGTAACTAAACCACCATCATGCTTTACGGTAGCATGCAGATAATCTCAACTGTAAATTTCTCCTCCAGTTCTCCACGCATAAATTCGTTGTGAGGTGTTCTGTGGCAATTTTCACAACACCAAATGATGTGGTACCAAATGTTAAATACTAACTGTTACAATTATTAGCCTACAATAATATCAAAAACCAAATTCTAATTGCGTTGTGTTTATCTTTCCTCAAAACTAACCCGAACAACCCCTAAGACCAAGCAGGAGTACTGGTGTTAAAAACATTCACACAAGTCATCATAAGAAAAACTCTGAATCAAATATATATATATATAACCAAGGATATTTATTGCAGCATTAAAGGAAGACACTCAATCTTTCAACTTAAATTTCTAGATCTATGGTGTGTTCAGGTGACAACTATTTAAAATAATGCTTTTAGAATTATAATATATATATTGCTAATTTCAAATATGCACCGAGATGAATTAATCAAAAATTTACACCGTAAAAATTAATATTAACTTTTCATATGCAGTTATCAAACTCTGCTGGCCAGCATAAAAATACACAGGAATTTAATGAATCACCGAGCATGGTGTCTTTACCAATATTGATAGAGATTACTTAGTTCAAGAAATTTCTTAATTTACTCAGGTAAAAATTACATACATAAATTTAGCAATCCCTTAGGCAGTTAGAAAACATTACATATTCAAGTAGACCCGTTGGAGAAAAATGATTACATTTATTCCTACATTCAATTACTCAATTAAAGGTAAAGTAGAATTTAAATTTTAAATTGTTCCTTAATTTGCAAAAGTTAAAGTTAATTCTCAACCAAAAATAGTAACAACTTAAAGTAAAAAGGTAAAATTTAGATAAGTTAACAAATTTAATATCCTGTCTTAATTCATTATATATAAATTTTTAAATTTCGAACCAAGTTAAGGTTAAAAGTCCTAAATAGATTAATAGTGCAGCAGTTGCTTAAATACACAGCCTGGATTTAAGATCCAGCAGAAAAACCTTTGACTAAAAGTTAAATAGAATTTAATTGGAAATTAAATGCACATATAACTACTCCTTACTTTAAGCATTCATTACTGGAAAATTTACTTCAAATAATCAAATCTCTCAAAAAAAAATTTAATTTGCCATATTACTTAGGAAACATGTTCACGGAATTTAGGTTGCAAGCTGTACTAAATTTCAGGTGAAATTAACAATCAAAAGTTTGAACTCACTTGAAGGGAAGAATTGAAAACTTAATTAAGCATTAACTCATCATATAGATTTTTTTTCCCGATGTCCAATCCATAACAGGTGTTGAACAAGGCTCTGCCGACGACCAATCCTTCGCAGATGTTGAACGAGGGAGTCCGGCGAGAAATCTGGACACTTGGATCAGACACTATGAAGATGGTAAAGTGCATTCGTGCAGCAAAACAAGAGCTCCTAAAGGTTCCTCCCTTTTCCGTCTAGTCTCATCCAGGAGAGTTGATGGTAGTACTCGGATCTAAGTGACCGATCAGGCAGGAGCCGGATAGCGGGATTCAAGTTGCATCCACTATGGTGTCAACGTATTAATGCGATGAGAAAAACAACATTCTCGACTCCAACACGGGGATGGTAAAGTGCGGAGGAGTATTCAAGTGGTTTTTAGATGTACATCTTTATCTTATTTCCCATCTCCGGCTCTTCCAGAGGAAGTAAAAATAACGTGCTTCTACAGCTGCGAATCCAAGGCAAAAAGGGCTGAGCATGGGCTTGCATGACGATTTCAATCGTCCAGAATGCAGAATTTTCGAAAATCACCAAATTTGGTGAATTAGTATGCAAATCTCCTCAAACACAAAACAGTGCTGCGAAAACTTAGTTTTTCCTTCTTCACACCAAAAAAAATTCCACCCTCGCCACCCCCTTCGCCAACAAGGAGGGGTGAGGGAAAGAATGCGACAACCCTACCACGCCCCTACCACGCAACCGTAGTACATGACCTTACGCAGTACATGACCTTGACGAAAAGTGCTCAAAAACGACTCTTATAGCAGAATAAATTTTTAGACACGAAATTCAACAATTTTAGCAATTAAATGGGCATAATTCTCCAACGGGGCAACGTACATCATGAAAGTAGGTTCATAAGAAGGGTAAATTTTTTCTCTTTAAGAGGTATAAATTTCATCCATGTGAATAAGAAGGAAGTATTTTTAAATTTCAAATATTACGCAGAAAGCAACCGATTTCCCATTGTCTCCTTTCCCGAAAGCTAATACTGTCGAACGCGTAACGTAAGAATGAGAACTCTGTTTAACTCGCATAAGAATAATTGATTCAATAACATAAGCAATACAATTCGTGAAGAAAAATTTAGAATAAGCATAAATTAATGTATATAATTTACTCACTCAATAATTAATTAACAAATAACTGCAATTAACTACACATTAATCCATAATTCTAAACTAACCAAAAATCACTACATAACAGAGGTGGAAAAGAGTGTCAAGGTAAATTCATCTGGAAACAATATTTATTTTCATTGAATCGGAATTCCACGTTCTTGGAATTACTATAGTGTCTATATCGCGTTTATTTCTGAAACAAGAATGTTTGTAGAAGCAAACGTGCTATAAGTGTTCTGATTATATTCGCTTCTCTTCCCTTTTAGCTTCCTTATGTAGTATCATAGGTGTTGAAACTCGATTCTGTAGATACAAATCAAGCTCAGCAATCAGCTTTATTTTTTCGGAAAAGATTTCTTTTTTGATGTCACAATTCTCCTTAACTTCCTTTTGGATCAGCAGTAAATTATGTTTTCGTTATTCTTTTGTGAATCGCTTAGGATGTTTTTCCAAAAATCTCATCTGTTATCTTAACTTCAGGCAGAGCATCTTTCTATATCTCTAATAACCAACGAGCCAGTCGTTAACTATTTGACCTGTTGAATGATCTGACTTAGTTAAGTTTTTCATTAGATAAATCTGACGCAATTCTTTTATATTCTAGTTTTACAAACCATAACTGAAATATTAAATTTATATATCGTTGATAAAAGTAAAATATCTTCTTTAGTTTGGAAACACCTATACCTATTGGAATTTTAGAGACTGATTTAGTATTTTCTGTTATACAAGGAGTCTGTAACAGTTGGTTACAAAATCAAAATACAGAAATTTCAGGAGTAAATTAAGCGACATATGCTTTAAATAGATATCTTTGCGGGTGCATAAATATCACGGCTTCCTTAAAGGAATTCCGTTTATTGAAGGAAGTCTCATGAAAATATCACAATTTTGAAGAAATATTCACATATATTGAAGATATTGAAAGAAAGTAATGAATATCCTTCTCATAAATAACATAAAAAAATCTTAGTTGAATAAACAGTTCCGAAGTAGCACGTGATCAGTTGTTACAGGACTACTTTTCAAAGAAAACTTTCTCTAGAATGTGTCCCATATTTATCTTATAAATAGAGGATAACGCAGGAAGTTTTACGCAACCGGCACGTCTCGTACGTGATTTAGAAAATAAGATAAAAGTAGAAATAAGATTTCTTCCGCTGATTTGTGGCTTCTTTCAGTATCAAAGTAAAGGTTTGACGTAGAATACTGACGAAATATAATTGGATGAAAAGTAATCTAATGTGATGTCTAGTACATCCAAATATTGTTGACATTTTGATAATGTAACAACTCGGTAAATTAGCAAGAAATTCATATATTTTTTATTTGGGAAAAAGTGTGATGCGTACAACACATGACTTCCTTATGCGGAACATTAAATTATACGCATTTTGCATTTCATTTAAACTTATTGGATTGAATTAAATCTACTTCCTCGATAGCATATAAACTACAATAGAATAAATGCATTTTTTAAAATTCACTATATTTGTTTACCACAGCGACACTCTGGAGCTAGCTTCACTTAACAGCGTTACATCTCATTCATTTTATAACTCATCAAGAAGGCAAAAAAATATGTATATCAGCTGGAGAATAATCTAATCATTGCTACATGTTCTATTCAAGTAGTATTATAAACCTAAAACGACAAGTAAAAGAAATTAAAAAAAACAAGGAAAGAAAAAAAAAGAAACAGTTTTTCGCAGACGATTCAGTTTTTCTCATTCAATTGGTTCAGTTCTCACTTCACGACAAAGCAAAAATCCATAAAAAATCAGAATACATTTGCTAAAAATTACAAAGAAACTCTTAAACACTTATTTCCGCAAATAAATTCTGGAGTGGATTAAGCATGATTTAATTCGCAATAATAAAAGAATACGTTTCTTCGTTGTTGCGAAGCTTAGTTTCTCTAGATTGGTAGCGAATCCAATATTCTCCTAGGTTTCAAATGTAAACAAACATGTCTCCCAAGAGAAAAATTATTAGGCTTAGCTGCACATAAACAACATTTAAATTGCTGATAATTCTACAAATCTTGCATGCAGATTTATTAAAGGCATAAAAATCTTAACCGGAAGATAAGAACAACATAATTCAATCATTTTTAAAGCAAAAATGCAGAATTTCCCAACACATAAGAATAAAAAAACTGAGCTCACTGAGCCGAGTAACAGAGTGCACATATATATATATATCTATATATATATATATATATATACATAAATTTATATATTTTTGGTGCTGCCGATTGCAACCAAAATAGGAGGTGCGGACCTACATACTATAGCAGTCCTATATACGAAATTTCAAAGATTTTTCTGAGGCTATCGCTTCAGAATCCATTTTAAATCAGTTTTATAACATTTTTTTTTGAAAAAGGAATCCTTTATTCTGTTCTTACGTACGAATGTCGCTCAAAAGATCGTTAAATTGCATTCTACAGCCATCAAAATAGATATTGTCGTTGAAATAAAATACCCGAAATTTTTCGCGATTACAACACTTCCTTTTTACTTCGTACAAGGAAGTAAAAATAAATGCTGCTGCATGCGCTTACAATTAGTATATTAAGCTGCTAACATCGTAGATCAGATTTACACGTACTGCCTTTGTTAATTTCTCTGCACAGAAGTTCTTGGCTTTTAAGTTTCTCGCGCGCTTCCAGACGTAGATCTAGTTAGTCTTTACGAGATTTCTTGAGAACTTTCGTCCTCATGTTACTTCTTAATCTATTACTTTAGTTCTGGAGCTTAACCATAATCTGTTATTTTAAAACAGGAAAATCAAGGTTTTTTTTCACGTTCCGATTTGACTCATAACTGTAGAAACAACAACTATAGAGGAAAAAAGAAGACGAGCTTATTTTTTCCCCACTTTATTTCCGTTTAGCATTTTTCAATGACAATCCGAGTTAGATAGTAAATGGGGACGAAGGGGGTTGATAACTGCATTGAAGTGCCTGTTTTAAAATAATAAAGTTGCCGAGAGGAGATGATTACTAAGACTGCTGAATATGTATAGTTCGAATACAGGGGAACGGGCTGGCTGCATTGTTAGTTGTTGTGTCTCTTATGCGTAACGTGAATGCAGCAAGTTTCCTTCACTGTCCTGCACTAAAGCTGCACTTCCTTTAGGCTGATAGTCCTGTGTATTATGCCATATTTAAATAACCTATCCTAACCACCTTATTTCTGCTTACTTCTAGAATATAGCATATTGCAAATATTCACCTGTTTTTATATACATATATATATACATGTCTGTGTGGGGGGGTGTATTCGGTCTAGCAGTATTCGCGCAGATTCGACTCTCATTTTAAAACTTAATTTTAAGAATCACTTTTGGACTTTATTGAAAGCATACAGTATATACAAGTAATTACGAGTAATTTAAAAAGCCGGATACCTGCGCTAAAACTGTCAAGTAATAAGTCAATAATTCATTATTAGAAAAGTTTGCTATATACCATCTCCAAGGAATATAAATTTAATTAATGCGAGGAATAAATCTGAGTCAGTATTTTAAGTTGTGTCCGCGGCAAAACCATCGCGAAAGAAAACGTCGTGGTACAAAATATCGTGGGACAAAATAAAGCAAACAGAAAACATCACGGTGCTAAAACATTGTAGTACAAAATATCATCGTCGAAGATTAAGCGGTTCAAAAACTTCGCAGTTTAAAAACATCGTCGTCGAAAATATCGTGGTAAATAATAAAGTACCCACAAATCATCGCATGATGATAACATCGCAGACATGCGTTTTTCAGGCTTTAATAATTGTAAATGTATATTCACATAATGATTTATAAGAGCAAAGTGGAAAGAAATATAGTTATTGCTGTCATATTTTTATTAACTAATAAATTTTTAAAAAACAAGAAATTTAAACAAAACAAGAAATATTTTTCATTATAAGAGTATCAGATTAAGTGAAGAAAATAATATCATAATTTTTTTAGAAGTTCATGCAGTTACTTATCTTTTTTTTTCTGTTCTTTTTTAGATTATACTTTTCATGAAAAATAACCAGTAAAACTTTATAAAAAAATTTATTAATGACCTTTGTAAGTTAACTATGCCAGTTTAAAATTAAGTGCCCTAAGTTGTGTTAATTTTCTACGCTTAAGTTTCCATTTTACATTTTCAGCAAATATTTATTAGTTAATAAAAAATATGAAAGTGAAAATCATCCTTCTTTCCATCTTGTGCTCACAAATCATTGTGCGATTTTTACAATTATTAAACAATCATTACATTTTACTATTATTAAAGCCTGAAAAACGCACGTCTGCGATGTTATCGTCTTGCGATGATTTGTAGGTACTTTATTTTTTGACACGATATTTTCGACGACGATGTTTTTAAACTGCAAAGTTTTTGAACCGCTTTATTTTCAACGACGATATTTTGTACCACGATGTTTTAGAACTGCGATGTTTTCTCTTTGCTTTATCTTCTCCCACGGTGTTTTGTACCACGACGTTTTCACCTTGCGTTGTTTTCTCCGCGACGTTTTCGTCCGCGATGTTATCGGCGGACACCGAATTTTTTTATGTCACTACGTTCTCCGCCTTTTCTAAAAGTGGTTTGTTCCAAATCACGCGATCGAAAGCTCGCGGCGACAGCGTTTTCTGTGGGCAGGTGCATTTAGAAACCAGCGATGGAAAGAAATGGCGTCAGTTGAGCAGAGAATCAATATCAAATTTTGTGTTCGCTTGGATTGTGTTTGCTTGGGAAAGAGTGCTACGGAGACTTTCGAAATGTTGAAGCATGTGTATAGAAAGGAAACGTTATGGAACGTAATGGAAGGGATGGAAGGGAAACATATGGGAGGGAAACGCAAGCATTTGAGGGTCATCGTAGTTTCGGAAGGCAGGGAAAGTGCCGAAGACGACGAAAGCTGTGACCCTTCCGTGACTTCGCGCACCAATGAAAACATCAAAATGGTGACTGTGGCGGTACGTGCGAACAGTCAGCAAACAATCTGACAAATAGCAGAATCAGTTGGGATATCAGAGGCGACATGTCAGCGGATACTAATTAAAGATCTTAACGTGCATAGGTTGTGTCAACACATCATTCCCCGCATGTTAAACGTAGACTAAAAATGGTAATAGCGGGAGACCTAAGCTGTTGACAAAAACCCTTCCCTCCTTAGCATAATTGTTACTGGAGACGAGAAGTGGTGTATTTTGTAAACCCGCAAACCAAGAGAGCAAATTACCACAATCTCCACGGAAGCAGTAATTATACCAAGATTGCTCTAAAGGAAGGGTCATGCTAGAGGTATTCTTCGATATCCAGGGCATTGTGCATCTGGAATTTATCCCTAAAGGACGCACCGTGAACAAAAAGCTCAACGTCGAAATCTTGTTTCGTGTGCATAAGTCGATCCGGAAGAAGAGACCAAAAATGTGGCCTGAGCAGTCATGGGTGCTGTTGCACGATAACGCTCCTGCTCACCGATCCCTACTCGTCAGTTACATTCTTGTGAAAACGAAGACAACTGTTTCGCCTCATCCTTATTACTAACCTGATGTCCCACCCTGCGATTTCTTCCTATTTCCTGAACTGGTAAGATGCTTGCAGGGTCTTCGATTTTAATCTTCAGATGAAGTTAAATGAGCATCGCAGGCTGAATTAAAGGACAGCCAAAAATGGATTCCAGACTTGCTTCAAAGAACTTTACAGGTGTTGGCAAAAGTGTGTTGTTGCACAAGGGTCTTATTTCGAAGGAGGATGTGTTTTTGGAATTCAATTTCTAATATTTTTTAACGTTATAGACTCAGTTCGGGAAGTTTTGAATCCTACTTCCTAATTATAATATATAATTGGCTATATGTATCTTTATCTATCTATCTATATCTATATCTGTATCTCTATATATAAATTTTTGTATACAACACTTTTTATGTTCATTTTCATATGAAATATTTGTATATGTCTAAACTGTTTAATTCTGCGAATAATGAGTAACTTTTGTAATTTTCAAGTCTAATTTCAGTTAAAATTGCATAAGCAATTTTTTGGACATAAAAGTTTTACATCTGCTGCGTCGGGGAGGACTTCAAAATTTTTGGATGAACTGTTATAACAGAAAGCGAGTGTAGGATTGAATTTATCATTCAATCATGCAGTGAGACCTCTTTGCTGGATTTCTTTCTCATATGCTTTACAGATGTGGACTAAATTTTATTTCCTTTACCTATAAGTACTCCTTTCTTTTACGCAGCATCTGAAAAATTCATGTGAGACTTAGCACAATCTAGAGAAATTCAATCTGAATCAAGGTATCGCTATAAAAAATGAAAGAAAATGAAACCAGAAAGCTTACGAAAAGTATAACAACATATATTAATTTCTACTAAAATGCAGAACATTACTTGGATTAGAGAAAATTACACTGAAATATGAGTTATGCTGGAATTTGGTAAACACGTTCAAGACACCATGACAATGTCTATTTTGTTTATTAAAGGCGAAAAATTTTTGAAAAGAACCGATATTATTTGTTAGAAAGAATGACGGAAGTCTTTGTCAGTGTACTACGACGAAAACACAGAAGGACGTTCCTTCTTCAGTCTTTCCTGTTTTACTTTTACGGGGAGTTTTATAAAGTATTTGTCTCTGTTTTCTTCTTTTTTTGCTATGTGTATCCATCGTATTTCATTCTCTTAATGGAGGATAGCTTGCTGCATATATGAGCTTGTTGGGATTCAAATTGTGGTCAGGGATTTGTATTTCAGCACTTATTGTTTGGTTCATTTATCTTTAAAATTTATTGGTTTATGGAAGAACTAATGAATAATAAGAAGAAGTTATAGTTTGATGTCTATGCATTTGAGTAGAAAAAGGTCTTCATCAGAGTAATTTCCTTTAAAACTATGCGTGTCAATTTAAAACTTACTTTAAAGCTGAATATTTTACTTTTTATTAGGAACAGCAAGACCTTATCCAGAATACCCTAAGATATCGCCTGTGTTTCATGCTTCATTTGCAGGTATATCGAGAGAACGAAATTTATCAAAACACATTTAATGTATCTTTTTTCTTCATTCTTTCTCTCTTTAATCTCAATAAAATGATATTTTAAATTTAATGATTTTTAGTTTAACATTACTTGAGAAATTTTTATATAAAAAAGAAACTTTATATGTCCTAAATAATTTGTATTTTAAAACCTTGTTAATCTATATGTTTGTTCGTATTAGGATACCATGTGAGGCAAAGTAAGTAATTTCGTAATTCGAGTAATTTTCTTATGAATAATATGGTTCCAATTAATAAGCAAATCTGAATTTTTTTAGCCTTTCAAGAACCAACTACAAACCACAATCACTTCAAACAAAGCTGATTTTGATTATTTATAATGGCTCCTATGATGGAAGATAACATAAGATAAACATATAAATCCAAAATAAATATTTTAATATTTCCTTACAGTTCACATAGATATCGGTATGCCAATCTGTTATACGGTTAAAAGGCCTAAGACCACAATTTTCGTCACCATAATTTATGATAGGAAAAGGTGGTTGGGAAGTCCTTACATGAAGCAGCCGGATCTCAAAGTAACACGCTGGATTCAGGGGAGATCTAAGCATCGAAGACAGAATCATGCAAGAATCACCGAAAACAATCTCTAGGTAAGAGACAGTAGACAGGAAAACATCATACAGACCATTGCAGCCGAGACTGTAAGTTTTATTACACTACAGTTGGCACGTTCTTGTTCTTTTCTTTCGTCACGCATCAAAACATCGTCACAAACATGCACTAAATAGCTATTTAATTTACCCAATCATCATTTTAGGGACACATAGGCCTATATATATATTCTTATTTCTTCTGTTGTCGTTCTCTAAGCGAGTAAGAAACTCATTCAGAAAACCCGTCTACCCATATCAACTTTCTCCTTTCCTTTTTTCTTTACATGATATTTTTCTATTTATCTCTTAACCTAATTATTAATTAAAACTGATTTTTGATGCAACCACTCCTTACATTTTCTTACATTAGTCGAAATGTTTGTCATATCAGCTTTTCTCAGTCCAATTAGAAGTACTCGGAAATTGCAAATGTGTAACGCATTTTACTACTACAAAATTTCGAATAGAGAGGCAGAATAATTAACATAATTATCTTCGTATTGGCACCGGACGCATCGAGGGACCCACAGCATTAGACAGAACGGTTCTTCGGAAACAATAGACCTAGTAGACCGTCTGTCTATATTTTACTTTTTTACCTATTCCAAAATAACCCAAACACAAAAATGACACCCGGCTTATACAAAGAACGTTTTTCGAAGCTACCGCTTATAGTTCTCTACTTATCTATGACAAATCTTTTTTCCTCTCTTTATACCTTTTACATTTCCTGAATTCAGACCTTCTAGATAAAAAAAGCACATTTTCAAAACAACATCCTTCTTTAGCACCGAGACCCCTCGGATCTGAAACGATTTGCTCATTAAAGCGGCAGTATTTCTTTCTAACGCTGCCGGAATTTAAACAAGAAAATAAATTCCAACCCAGCTGTTCATCTGTTTTTCTCGGTGCTTATTACAACAAAATTTCTCGCGTATCCTTTCATGGAATTTCATCACTACACAAACAGTTAGAATTATTTACAAAATTCTGAAGCCCGATTAGTGGTACTGAAAATTATGGGGCATATTAAATGATTTTAGCAACAAATAACATGATTTTTCCTCTCTTGAAGTGTTTCTAGCATATTCAGTTCTTTTTAGCCATATTTATGGATTTTGAATATAGTCGTATATTTGGCTTTTGTTAAAAATGGGAAGATTTTATCTAAAATACGCTACTTTCATACTTCACGTATAGGTGTGTTATGAAAACGAAATTTGTCAAAAATATTTCTTATAATATAGACAGAATTTTTTATTCTGCTTTCCCAGCAATTTATTAATTTTTAAATAATATCCAGTCGAATAGTTCATTCTGTGAATTCATTCATATCGTGAGTTATTTCCTGTGCCTCTCACTTCATTTTAAGGCTCTTTGTAAATTTGTAAGCATTTATTGCTTTATACATTCTAATTCTTTATGTTTTCACTCAATTTGAATGAAAAATTTTTTTATTTAATAATTTTAAATTTAATATTTTCGAGAAGATCTTTATACAGAACATAAAACCTTAGAGCTAATTCCTAAAAAATGAGATTTTATTAATCTGTTCTAAAAATCTTTTTGTCAACTGTGTAACAATATATAAATGTCAAATATATAAGCAAAATATGAATTTAGAAAGTTCTATATAGCCAGTTTTGACCAGAATGCCTGAATGCAATTTTCAAAGGTTACAAAATCAGAGATTACCTTGATACCAGTATTTATTACGTGGAACTTAATGTGTTTCATAATTTCATAATAAATGCTATAAAAAGATTTGTAATTTTAACCAGTATTTGAAATCCTATGATTAAATTATACACATAAGTTTTCATTGCTGTTGATTAAATGCTGAAAACAAATGAAATTCCCTTTCATTGATTGCTGGTTGCCTAAGTTATTCTTCAGGATACAATTCCAATTGCTTTATTTCAAACATAAAATTTCCTGTCTTTTTAGAGTACTTATTAGTATATAAGAATCAACAAGTATGAAAGAAGAACTCTGATTCTTCTTTGAAGTATTTCAATGTAATGAATCTTTTTAAAATTCATTATGTAAATGAGTATTTTATTTGATTGAAATTAATAAATAAAAACACCCGGTACTTTTTTATAGTTAAGGAATATATTAAAACTATTAGGCTGTTTTAATTTGAAACCCATCTATGCCGAGAGAATTCAAATATTTGCAGTATTACTCAAAAAATTAAGTAACAAAATTTGTCACATTATAAAAACAACTGAAAACTGAGATATTTGAAAGCTCAGCTTGGTAAAATCGCTTTATATTTTTCCTTTATGCAACAACTTCGAAATCGTATACCAAATGATCTCTAGGTGATTTACTTTTCTATGCATTCATTATTTCCAATGAAGTGGCAACAGCCTTTATTGGAAATACATGTTTTCGAAAGAGTTGAGTGAAACTCCGCTGCTGTTCTCATCGAAAAACTATAAAACTGAGAGCGTCATTTCCTTCTTCACTAGAGCATGTTCAATGCAAGCGAAATTGGAATGCTCTCAAGAGGAAATAGTTCGTTTTAAAGGGAATTCGCACTTTACACGATTAAGAGGGAAATAATGAGTTAATTAGCAAGCTCTTATCTAAATTTCATAGCACTTTAATGCATACAGTTAACGATAAGTGGTTCAAAATTTATGCATTTTTGTGAAATCTATTGAAGTTTTTAAATTATGAAAACTTAAAAAAAATTACCCCCAATAAAATTGCTGCCAATAAAAATGCGATGTACGTTGAAGGCGTAAGTCTAATAACCCGACAAAAAGCGAGCGGTGTATCTTAATAAAAATTTATTTTGCTTTACTTCGGCCTTTCTATATTTTTCTTTCTATTGATTATGATTCTGCACTCATGCGCTAAATTATTATAGTCCTCCTTAGCAAAAATGCAATTTATTCACGAAAGAAAATTTTAACACGGCCTCCAATTGTCTTAATTAATAAATTTTGAGCCTGCAAGAAAACACATGAAAAATTTCTTTGTCTTTTTTTCATGTGACCTGTTACATCCATTCATTTGGCATTAATTAATTTTTTAGCATTTATTTCTAGGAATTTCACTTAATTCTAAAGTTTTTGATTCGTTTGTAATTTAAATTAAATTTGACTGCTGAATTACGGCGGCTCAAATTTGCTTCAAACACTTCTATTTTTTAATTTTATTTGGAAATATCTATTATTAAATTTTAGTGAAATAACTTTTTTTCTACATATATTATCAACTTTATTATATACCTGTTCATTTAAAAATAAATATTCAAAATGTTTTTGTTAAATAAAATACTTATTCGAAATTTTCTGAAAATGAACTCACGTAAGTGTTCTGATACTTGGAAAAAAGTTTATTTTTTATTAAAAAAGGAAAATAAAGGGACGTTTAATATTTTATTAAATATCCTTTAGCTAAAATTACATTTTTCATAGGCATTGGCAAGGATTGAATTAATTTTTTCATGTAAAAATCATTAATTTTTTCCATCCTTCTGTCGGAATTATTTTTAATACAGCTTTCGAAGAAATATCATAGTTCCTTATTCTTTCCTCTAATCCTTTCCTTACATGTTCGATAGGATTTAAGCCCGGGAAATATGCAGGAGCTTTGTTAATTTTAGTAACATTCTATAGTAACCACAAGCCAATATTTAGGTCTGTATATTTAAGATCATTATCCTGATAAAATTCGAACAATATATTTTGAATTCCATGCTATTCCGCAGATGCTTTCAGATCTATTCAGATCATTTTCAGATTAAGAATATTTATACATTTATGCTGATCCAAATTAATTTCTATAAAAACTAAATTTCCGGTGCCAGAGGCAGCGGTACATCCCTCAACCGGTGACCAGACAAAAGCCCACGGGACGAAAGCGCACGCGACAAAAGCCCACAAAAAAAACCCACTGTGATAATTGCCCACGCGACAATTGCCACACCGAGGAAAGCGCACATTGATAAAAGCCCTCACTGACAAAAACCCACAATGATGTATACTCTACGTTCAAGTTAATACTTTTCACATTTTTTCGTTTTTTTTAAGTTACACAAAGCAGATTCATGAAAAATATAAAACAAAAATTGAATTAATTAATTTAAATTCGTAACAAATAATTGAACGATAAATTAAAGTAGCGGATACATTTTATTTTGGCTGAATTAAAACACTCTATGCATATCAAAAAGAAAATCAATCAAAATAAAATTAATGTAATTAAAAACATGTCAATGTATGCTTAACTTTCTATTATATTTACGCGACAAAGGTAAATGTCCCTCGTATAAATCCAATAAAGGGAGGTAAAAGGGAATACTGGTCATTCTACTAATTTTAATTCTGCAAAACTATAAGGAGTACAAAATGCATATAAATTTTCATCATGTACAGAGAATAATTTATGAATAATTTAACAGTTCAGGAAAATTTTATATATAATTCAGAAAATTTAATCTCTACATATAATAAAAGAAAGACTGTGTGTCTGTGTGTGCCTTTCGTTCGTGCTGCACGTAAACTAATAGTCCCAGGGCTACGAAAATCTGGGCAGAAATTTGGTACATAGGTGCATCTAGCCAACAGCCAGTGCACCTCGAGCCGATTTTTTCAAAATTCGAAAGAGTTTTTTTTAATTTTAAGTTTTCTGATGAAATCGTATCATTTTGAGACATAAAGGGTACAGGAAAGCGAGATTTTACTATAGACATTCCATTTTCACATCGTCGTGAAAACTAGATGCTTAGCTATTATATGAATTTAAAATAAATTTCAATTTATATTTGTAGTTCAATAAATAGATTAAATACGAATTTATTTACCAAAGCAAGCTTAATATGTTTTCAGTTGGTTTTTTTTAAGTTTATTTTTAAAATGTTCTGTTTATTTTCCTTTGATTTTTGGGCACGTTCAACTTTAATCTTTCCGACTCCTTTTACAAAAAGAATTTTGGAATAATAATATTTTGTATTTTTTAAAAGTTTTTATATAAAGCTTCCGAATACACTTCTCACATCTTTTAAAATGTGGTTTTGGCAACAGTTTTCATCCTGATTATTGCTGATAGATTTTTTTGATGAAATCGCATCATTTTTAATAGTTTCATTCTTTTAGGAATGTGGTTTTGGCAATTTCATTCAATGCTTTATATACTGGACTGCTGATTGTACTTTCCTTTTCAGAATTTTGTGTTTCTTTCATGTTATTTATTGCTTATTTCACTGTTTTTACGATACTGAAAAGTTTAGCATGATGTTTTGTTTTCTACTGGAAGTTGGTTAATTTATTTATTAGGATAATTAATATTTGTGTTAAGGGTTATTGCTTATTTCATTGTAATTTTTATAGCGGCTACATATAATAAATTTAATATGGAGAATTAAAGCCGAACATTCTATTTCAACAAAAGAGATAAAAGTATCCTATTCTATTATAATAAGGAAAACATTTGCGTAAGCTATCAGAAATATTGTCTTAATAGTGAATTAAGAGCATGGTTTCAAATAAAGCCCGTTCTCACCGGGACTCGAACCCGGGTCACTGAACTAGCAGTGTTCAGTGATTAATACCACTCGGCCGCTGGTGGGCGCAGTTTTAATTGTGCTTCATTATATAAAATTCTCTTTAGCTATGTTAAAAACCGAAAAGGAAAAAAATAAAATTCAAGTGTTTTTCAATTAAGAAGTTAATATACATTTTCTAAATACAAATGTGGTCAATTTAATGGATAGCTGAAGTAAATATGTTGCAACTCATGTAAAAGTACAATTTTTTAATACAACAGAAGAGGAATATAACATACGTATGAAACACATAATTTATGATATTTGAAACGTATAATTTTAAATAAATCATACTTCATAATGTGAAGAGTCAAAACTTGTATGGTTTTTTTATTTATGCATAGTTATATATTTTTGTAAACTTTTAGATACTTATCTTTTTATATTGTTTTGTTTAATAATATTCAAGTAAAAGGTTGCTCTCACTGTAGGTTTGCCAATCTACGCAAATATTGCAGTTTATCTTCTTCTTGCTCATATCCTCTAACAGAAGTCGCAACCAAATCATGAAGTTGCTCATATCTTCTTTTTTTTTTACTTCTAAACGACCTGCTTGTGCATTGGAAAGTAATAAACCCTGACAAGCTAAGTCTCTCTGCAGTCCATCAAACAAAAACCATATACTTGGATGACTGCTATGAAACAATGAATTTAAAGAATTATGGAAACTTTCACAACAATTTGTAGTCTTTGGTGATCGCTCAAGAGCTGCCTCATAGTGGTTCCATAACCTCATTGGAAATTGGGGTTCTCTGCCTGCTGCACCTTCAATATACGTTGTAAAAAAGTACGTCAGCACTTCATTATAACTTTCTTCGTCCGGAAACGTAGTTGAAAGTTGGTCAAAGATAACTCTCACGTCACTGATTGGAACGAAGGCTAATGCAGCAAGAGACTTTAATTTCAGTTTTATATTTACGTCAGTCTCATACGATTGGAACGAATAATGCAGCAAGAGACTTTAATTTCAGTTTTATATTTACGTCAGTCTCATACGGAATTCTTAAACCAACGTTACTAATTTTTCTTATCAGACTTTGACACAAACGGAAATAATAAATAATTAATATATAATAAAATTAAAAAATGCTTTCATGTAAACAAATAAAATGAGAAAAATATAGAATAAAAATTTTAAAGAAGTTCTCAGTAGCATTGATAAAATTTTCTTTCTTAACTTTAAAAATATTGCTTTTTTAAATATTCCATCATGAATTAAAGCTATCAGTAAGCTCGTCTTCCTTTATAATTAAAAAGCATCTGGTAATTTCATAATGATAATTTATGTACTGTGGGTACACCAAATGTAAAAATAAGATCCTATTTTTAAACTTGCGGTAAAGTTCTGAGAGAAGAACATTTTTCTTCTTTTAAAGAACGTAACTTATATTTTATAAGAATTTTTATTTTTATTTTATGACAACTGTATAACTTTTAACCTTTCTTGGTCAACAAACAACACAATTATTTCTCAATACATTAAATTCTTTTCAAATAACATGCATACTTCGGTTCTTTAAAAATTTAATATAAGAAGCTTTTTTCCACCCTGCTTGCTAAATATATCTTTAAAATTTCTCTGAAAATTGTAATATGCGTTAAAATTATGAATATTTTTATTGTTATTTTTTTAAATTATTAAAATTGGCAGTTACTAATATAAAAATATATAAGATCATGATAAATATACTCGTTGAAATTCAAATTAATTAAAAATAAATTAAAAAGAATTAATTTTTAAAAAGATGTATCAAAATAAACTTGAAAGTTTTATTATGGTTAAAGATGTAAAGAAATGCTAATGTGTATTAAGAGCAAACATGAGTCTATTAAGCTACTGTAATTTCAGATTGCGCAGAACATTGAATTATGAAAAACCCTAACTATACGTAAAGGTCAAAACCAATTATTATTCTCATAAATACAATAAAACAGTTAGAACTTTTAATAATAGGATTTTTTTATTCTTCAAACAATAACGTACTTATTGTTGCTTGAGTAATTTATATAAATATTTTTTTTAATTACTAACTCAAGTAGGTTATAGCTTTATATGTATATATAGGTATAACCTACTTGAGTTAGTAATTAAAAAATATTTATGTTACTTAGTACTAGACACATCTCAGGAAATCATTTGCTTCTATTTAAAAAGTCCCAACATTTCACTGGTTCAAAGATTTTAATGATAATTATTTTCAGTTATATCGAATATCAAATTTATTTCCTTAAAGTTTAAATCAACCCTGATAAAACTAATTAGATAAAATATATTTTGCGCTTTGCACATACATTATTGCTGAGAATTTTGTCTTATTTTTATTGCATTACATAAGCAACTTTTATTGCAGTAAAGGATCTTACTGATAATTAGCAAGTAGTTACAAATACATTTTAAATGAATAAATCTACTTGAATGAATAAAAAATCATTTACCTCAGATTTTATTGAAAACGGGTAGAAATCCTAGGGAGACGTAATTTGGTGCTGGCTACGAAATCTAAACTTCTCAACTAGTATCCGAACGTCAGTCACTCTTGAGTTGTGGGTATAATTGTGGTAAACGTTATTTATTGTGAGTATGCCAGAATGAGTAAACCAGTATGGTCATTAACGCTGAACTGTAAGCTGGAAAAAATTAGTTGTACTGTAAACAAATCCATCCCCGGGAGGCTGAGAAAAGTCGTTGTGCAAATTCATTTTTTAGGAAACTATCATTTTTAGCATAGTAATTCGAAGATGAAAATTCCAAGCGCCACATGCTGGAGGTTGCAGGCATATGTAAACTTTCATACAAGCTTATAGCTTTTGTCTGCAAAGTCACATTGAGAAATGAAATAAAAATAACACAGATAAAAATAAAAATCTCTCTTCGAACGAAAGAAATTTTTGACAATGGAGATTAAGGATTTCTTTCATACATTTCTTGAAATAAGCATCTAATTTGATTTTAAATAATAACAATTAAAGAAAGGAAATGCTGCTTTTAGTCAGCATACCTAAGTTCAAGAAGTTACTACTTGAAGGCATTTTAATTCATGAACGAAGAGAGAATTAAAATATTCCATCCTAGGTGTAAAATAATTTTTTTCTGCTCTTTGAGTAAATATCATTTCGCCAAATGTTTTACTAATGAAACATAATTATATTTATTTTCAGCAATATTACGTTCAAAATTGCATGTGAAGAATTTTATAATGATATTTTTCATTTTCACTTAAATGTACCAAAGTGAAATAAATAAATAAATAATAAAATGCATATTCATATTTATCAAATATTTATCAAAATATTATAGCTAATCGCGTAATCAAAAAGCAGAAAGTTTGTTTTCTTTCTAATAAAATAGACAAAATTAGAAAATAGACAAAAAATTGAACAATAAAGGGTTTTTTAACCATTCTCAAGTCTTAAGTATTCTGTTCACACACTTAAGCGATTATTCTCTTGTTAAGTGAAGTGTTCGTGGGGTTCTTAGTAAGAACTTAGGATTTAAAGAATTGAACCCTACACCGTTCTTCTAAAACTGTTGGAAATTTCATACCACTAAGTAGTGGGCAAGCCCACCAGATGAACGGGATGCAGCCAAAGCAAAATGTATAAGTTCTATGTACACCTGAAAAGAAAATGCATAAAAGCATTTTAATACGTATGAAATCAATTCATATCCCGAACTCAAAGTTAAGTTGTTCCTTATTTCATTTTGTGCATTTATACTTACAATTAGTTTAGATTTGAATTGCCAGCAATGTAGAAAATGATGGTAGATAAAATAGTATACTGCCCATATATTAGAACTAAGTTTAAAAAGTAATATGCAGTGTAAAGTAATATAATTTGTGTGTATAGTATATTTAATACTATTTTGTTCTGATATGTACAAAAATTACATTTTTTGTTGTATCCGTTTCTTCTAAACAAGTATTTTTCAACCCATGGTTCTGTTTAGCTAAAATAAGACCAAGGAGAATGTTAGACCACCTTTTGCATAACTTCGGGCTATTACAATACACGAAAAAAAAACATTTATGTACCCTGAAGCATTTTAATTTGGAGAACAGGTTTATGTGGTTAAATAAAGGCAGTTTTCAAACCAAAAATAATGCGCTGTATAACCGAAAACAAAACACCATAATCATTAGAAAAGGAATAATCTAAGCTTTAAATGATTAGGGCATCATCTGCTGTTTATGTTGTTATCTCACACATTTTCATCTTGTATTTTTCGTAGATAGTTTTATTGTATACTAAAAGTGCGTGATAATAATTTTCCATGGTTTCCTAAATAATACACTTAGCTATTTTTTTAACAGACTGATTGTTGTAAATCCGCCTGGAGTTACTCGAGATACGGCTGTATGTGTTCAGATTTATAAATAAAATATTGTCTTAGAAAAGCAATGCGAAATGAAAATATATTTTTGTAGTTGTTATCGACAAAACTTTATATTTTAAACAAGAAGAAATATATAAAAGTACTCTTATGTTATTTGTAAAGCCGTACTTCGAATTAAATAAAAAAGAATGAAAAAATATGCCCTCATTATCGTTGAATAAAGCCACACAGCTCGATTTGTGGAATACCATTTTCTTACACAGGCTGCATTTTAAACTTTTTCCGGAAAAAATATTAAACTTTCGTCGATTTTATTTAACTCATAAAGAGCAGAATGTATTGACATCTCTAATTTAAAGTTTTCCGCATGATAAATCCAATTTATGGCAGTTCGAAGATTTGAATATTTATTTCAATCGTAAATATCGAATTCATTCGAAGAAAAATTGGAAATTGTTTTTGATCCCTTTGATTCTACGCACAATTATTCTGTGCTCTGCTGTATTAGAGTTCAAGGCCTCATTCTCTATTTCATTCCGATTTATTTCTTTCTTTCAAATATTATACATTTAATCTGACATTGTCATATCATTCAATATAATATTTATTCGAATGCAGAACTGTTATTCATGTCCAAAGTATCGTTTATAGCCCCAGCAATGACTCATTACAGATATTTAAGAACAATTCAAATCAGTCTCTTGTTGCAATTATTTTGGGTAAATTATAAACAAAACAATAATAAAGTAGTTTAAACTTTTTTGTACAAAAAGTTGATGATTTAACTTCTCTTTGCCTGAGGCAGCATTTATTTTGCTTGTGCTATGATCACTTTAAATGCACGAAGATAGAAATAAAAGAACAGGAAAAGATTTGTTAAAGAAAGATAAATTTATAATTAAAAAAAAAAAACACTGAAAGCTTTCAGATTTTACATTAAGCCCAAAGCGGCGCTTTATTTTACGTTATGTGTGTTACCTTTATTTATTAAATATTAAGTTTTTCACACTTAAACCATAATTCAATTCAAGAGCAATATCATAAAATAATTTTAAATTAAGCATATCTTTAGAATTTACGGTACGCAGTCTCAAGGCCCTGGAGATAATTTTTTTTTCGTACAGCATTGCCCGTTCTGGCTTTGAAATCGTCAAGTTTGTTAATAAAAAATTCTTTAATGTTTGAGAAAATAAGAAACTGATAATAAAACAAATTCAAAATTCAATCCAGTTGCCACTAGTCGGTGGAGGATTACGTTATTCAAAATATGATGGCTGTAGGTACATTTGTTTCATCACAGTACGAGAAACATATATACATTTATGCAGATTCTTCATTATTTAACTTCTTTAAATATAATACAGGGCTATAATATTTGGTGGGAACTGTTTGAAAAGTGAATCAACGCATAATGCAAAAACAAAATTAAGAACCCTTTTGAGCTAACGTCTTTTGGGCTAATAAAAATAAATAAATAAAACAGTAAGAAAACTGATTGTTTTTAATTATCGGAAAATTTTTAATTACAAGAAATAAAAGTATTTTTATCTATCACAATATTCTTGGTGGAAAATACAACTGTCAAACTGTAAACAATTTTTGATTTTAATTCAGAATTGTTCAACAGAAATTTATACGAAATATATGTAATTATTTCAATATATGCCATTTCTGGACGGTCATTTATTTCTATTGGACCTTGAAATTCCGCTAATGTTCAAATGCAATTCGTATACCGGAGCTCAAAAATTCAATTTTAAATCATGTATTTTTGAGAACATTATAATAGATAAATATTTTTAAATTAGAATATTTAATTCAAATTTTGTAACTTAAAAGGATTTTTCTCTCTTGTGTGTATATTATTTTATATTTTTAGGTCAACAGAAATTGTACACTCTTTTCGCAACTGAAACTGTACGCTGCGAACGTATTTTGCAAAGATTTTATATAATCTAGAAATTTTTATCTCGTTTAGAAATCCAGAGTCATCATCCCTCCAAATCATGAGATTGCTAAAAATGAAGGATTAAAAATGTTTCGATATAAAATTCATTGCTGTTAATATCTGTATGACAATTAAACACATCAAGTAATTTCTTAGTACCTATTTATTTAACCCATAATTTTAACTATTATTTCTTGCTGCAGCCAATGGTGTAAAAATCAAAATTTTTTGATAACAAATTTGGCCTTTCGCGAAAATATTTTGCGAAAAAAGTCAGCATTAAGTAAAATGTAAATAAAATAAAATAATAACGTGTGGGGTATTTTGAAAAGAAAACAAAAATGTTCTTAAGGATATCGTGCTAACATCACAAATAAGTAAATGTGGGAAGTTTCTAGATAACTAGTTCCATAAAAAGGTATCAAAATTTAATGATTTGACCCCGAAACAAAGCGAAATTATATAAAATTGTGTAAAATTAAAAAAAAAAAAAGCGCCTTTATAAAGGCTTCATGAGTTTAGATTTTTTTCACACGTACGTATTTTAAGATCCTCTTGTGATGGAAAAAATTAGGTTAATTCGTTTAAAGGTCTTCAACATTGAATGCAGTTGAGGGACAGATTCCAAAATGAAGGACATATTTTCAGTGGGTTAGAGAAGAAAACATCACGGAAGGAAAGCTCGCGGAGAAAACAACGCAAGGCGAAAACGTCGTAGGGCAAAACATCGTGGGAGAGAAGAAAGCAAGGAGAAAACATCGCGGTTCCAAAACACAGCGGTACAAAACATCGTCGGCAAAAATAAAGACATTACGAAATTTCGCAGTTAAAAAGCATGGCCGTCGAAAATATCGTGGTAAAAAATAAAGCACCTATAAATCATTGCAGATAAACATTGCAGACACGCATTGTTGAGGCTTTAAAATTTGTAAATGCATATTCGCGTAATGATTTCTGAGCGCAAGAAGGCATGGAGAATATTTTTACTTTTGTGCTTTGTACAGTCAATAGGTTATAAGTAGGAGATGTGAAAAATATGAATCTATAGTATTTCAGATGTACTTATGTTACACCGATAAAAATGTAGCCATGTTCTCTAACATCCTTTTATTAAAAAGATAATTCGATTTCGTCATCATTGGAATGCGATCAATTAGTTATTATCGCTTCTTTAAAATAGAAACTTCAGTGTTATTTTTTTGCCACCCATCTTGCCTTGTAACCATGAGAATGACAGCTGCAGCAGATGGTTTCTGTAGCCCACCCACTCACACACTTTACTTCCGTTTAGTGCTTTTCGCTTCGTGAATATGAGCGAATGAATGCTGCTTTGAGCTACAGTTTCAGTTGAGGTAGGAAGAATAAGTGCTGTGTTATGATAACCGCACGCTAATGGAAAGTGTTGACAGCGACCTTGAAGTGCCTATTTTAAAGTAATATACACAGTCCAGTCACATTAATGTGACCACCACGTACTTTCCATGTCAGAGTTAAATAACCAATCACAGAAGGCAGGTGGCAGCACAGTGCAGTTGAGCGTATATAAAGGGTGTGTGAGGGCTTCGGAAAACATTTCAATCGTTGGCGTAATGCAGAAACGAAGCGATTTATCCGACTTCCAAAAGGGCATGATCATTGGCTTTCGGGCCAAGGGTGGAAGCATTTCCGAAACGGCTGAGTTTGTGAACTGTTCGCATGCCGCCGTGGTAAAAGTGTACCGTGCATGGCAAAATGGGACTGTCCAAAATCAGCGACGTGGCAAATGTGGTGCACCACGGGCCATAGATGACAGAGGCGAACGACGGTTGCGGAGATGCGTTCGGGCAGATAGACGGGCTACCGTTGAGCAACTGACCACCAAAATGAACCAAGGGGCTACCAAAAGTGTCTCCCAAAGTACTATTCAGCGAACATTGCTGCGTCTGGGCCTCCGAAGCAGACGCCTGGTTCGTGCACCTATGCTGACTGCTGTTCATCGACGGCGAAGGCTAGAATTTGCACGCCAGTACAGCAGCTGGACGTCCACTGAGTGGCGACAGGTTGCGTTTTCGGATGAATCGCGTTTTATGCTCCATCGGACAGATGGACGTTGGCGTATAAGGCGTGAAACCTCTGAAAGGAACCACCCTGCAACCATTGCCGGAACGGTCCAAGCTGGAGGCGGGAGCATTATGGTCTGGGGAATGTTTTCCTGGCATTCTCTAGGTTCACTGATCATTGTGGAAGGCACAATGGATCAATACAAGTACGCATCTGTCCTTGCGGACCATGTTCACCCCTACATGCGCATTGTTTTTCCTCAGGATGATGGCATCTTCCAGCAGGACAATGCGAGGTGCCATACAGCTGCCAGTGTACGTGCGTGGTTCGAAGAGCACCAGGATGAGTTTACCGTCCTCCCCTGGCCAGCAAACTCACCTGACTTAAACCCAATCGAGCATCTGTGGGACCATCTCGATCGAGTTGTTCGCGCCATGGATCCTCAACCGCGTAATCTAGCGCAGCTGGCCACGGCATTAGAGTCGGCATGGCTCAACATCCCAGAGAACACCTTCAGGGACCTATGTGACTCTCTTCCTGCACGTCTCGCAGCAGTCCGCTCTGCGAAAGGTGGTTATTCTGGCTTTTGACAGATGGTCACATTAATGTGACTGGACTGTGTAATAGGGCTAAAACGAAGCTGAAGCATTTGTATGGAGATGCAATTAACTATTTCATTTTCTCAACTACTAAGTAGAGCTGAATGAATCCATAAATATCGTTATTGCTTAATCGAAGCATGTCATAGTTGTGATAAGTTACATAAGGCTTTTTAACAGAAATTGAACTACAATTTAAATTCTCATCAGACATTAGCACAGGAATTGATTTAAACATATGTATATATATTGCAAGATAGACATAAACCATTCATGGTAGATCAGAATTATTAAAGTGGCAGGGTGAATATTAGTCAATAATTACTAGACAATATCCCAATTTCATAACATAATCCAAATTCCTATTGTTCTCTCATAATACAGTCCTCCCATATTATCATTTTAAGGCTTAATAACTAAGCTGTAACTAGGAATGATGCTTGAACATTCATGAGCAATGGCTTGTATGCAAATGAAGCGAAACTTTTCACACTGCTTTTACGTAACAATAGCTGTGAGTAAAGTGTCACTAATCGTTATGGGTACATTCCCCTGATTACTTTCCTGTCAGATTCTGACATCCATCTGACTAATTACTTCAGCTTTTGAGTATTAATGTCCTGCCATTGTAGGAATAATTACTCTTCCTTACATTCTTAAAAGGAATGCTTATATTTTAAGCAAAGTTAGCAAAGAAGCTTGTTGTCAATCACTGTACGAAAAAAGCTTAATTTGTAATTAGCTCAAGAAGCTTTATACTGCTTCAGTGAAAGGATTTTTAAGTTGGAACTTAAGTAAGTGCTTTTATACTAGTTGAAACTTAAAATTTGTTCTGTAAATACAGAAAGTAGGCATTTTTAAAAATATATTTAAACATTAAAAGAAACATTTAAACATTAAAAATATTATACACGCTTACAATAAATTACTCATAATAAGTCCTTTTCCTTAAAAGTAAATTATTTACGTTACAGTGAACTGATTTTTTTAAGTATCGAACACAGGAAGTATTTGCCATATAAATATTTATTTAGCATTTTTATGTTTGATATATATCTTGAAAGTCCTGTATTATGTTTAAAACAAGACATCATCACGGAGTCGATATAATGTTCTATTCGGTATTATGTCTTCAAGGCCGTTTCTGGTATTTAAGATCTTCTTTCGATGAAATAAGTCTCTTTGTTAATTGCTATAAAATAATTAAGAACATATTTGTTCATGAAAACTAAATTAAGGGTTTACTTAAAATCTATATCAAATATAAAATATTTTTTCTACCTTTTTGTATTTTTAATTTTTAACTACTCAATATAAATATACGAATTCATATTCTCCAATTCCTGATTTTTGTTTTCAACTTCTAAAGGAATTCATAAATAAGTACGGTTATTGCGACTGACTGGCTTTAAATTTGTTTAGGTAATTAAGGTGAAATCTACACACTATGATCAGATCGCAGTTTGCATTTTGGTTTTATTAAATTTATAATTAAAATGATTTAAATCTTATAGTTAAACAGTTCGGAGTATTAGATTGCAATTTGAAATTTTTAAATTGCAATTTTTGATATTCACGGATCGTCTAAAATTACAGTGTTTATTAATCTAAAATATTATCACTAATACTTTTTTCACATTTTTGGTGTTCTATTTTTCACCTTAAGTTCAGCAATCACCTTACAACTTTTTTTTTGCATCAAACAAACTTTAGATTTTTGTTATTAATCTAAAGCTTACCTTAATGTGCATGGTATCATTTACGATGCACTGCTTCTTTGCATTTCTATCTTTCTATTAATAGTTTTTTATTTCTTCAATTTTCATTGTATTAACCATCACTCAGAAATGTATCTACATTAATTAAATACATCCAAACAATATATCCGTACATACCTTCACAGAGATTTAGATTATATAGTTTTAATCCAGTTTTATTATACATATGTCTTAATTAAACTGGATTAAAACAATGTATTTAATCTGAAGTTCTGTGAAGGTATCAAATAAATTAATAACTTCATGAAAGCAAAGTGAATCTCAAGAAAGCAAATGTAAACCAAGAATAATAAAAAATACGTGTAAGCAATCTCCGAGTTCATTCTATTTTAGCCTTTAATGAACTTAGGTTTTGGATGCTGAAAAGATATCACAGTAACTGCAAACATTTAAAGAATATGCCTTCATTTTTTTATAGCTGATATTTCTTTAAACTCTTTTTAAAATATTTCCTGTATGTATGCAGGATGTTTTTAAAAGAGCGCGTTACGCTTTAAAATTAATATCTCAAAAGCTGTTACTAAGAAACAATTAAATTTCATTATATACTTGTGTGATGATATCTAAATTTCAAACAAAAAACAGTTCGTGTGAAGTTGTTCAACCTGCTATATAATAAGCATGGGGCCTTCAGTGCAACTGAAAAGGCAGTGTTTTTGTTTATGAAATGTAATTTATAACATAATAAAAAAATTAAATTATGGAAACATAATTTAAAACGCAATCAAATTTACGAAAAATATTCCCTATTGGCATCACTCTTTTGTCGAAAATTAGATAATATTTACATCAAATTTATACACTATCGCACCAATACAAAGTAAAAATGATTTTTTCTTAATAGCCATTTATAAGACATTAATTTTAAATTTGTAATAGCTATTTCATGATAACCTGTATATAAATACCACAACAGAACATTATCTGAAAAATGCCTGAAACTTGTCGATGTAACAAAGATTTTTGTATGATTTAATATTTCATATAAATATTACGAAATACTGAAGATCAAAGAATCATAACTTTATTTTTATATCCTAATTTTTAAGAAAATCTGTTTCTTATGTTTAAATGTTTTTGTAATTATTAGATTATGAAGGCTTACAGTGAAATTCTCGATAATTACAGATTTAATTGATTACTGACCAAAATGAAAAAAAAATATATATTTTCATTTGATATGTTTATAGACCATGTATGCTTAACATTTCGTGATATTTTTGTATAGAATTTTATGATTTCCCATATTGCAACGTTTTACGTTTAGAGCTCTCATGTCGACTGGTGTAATACATACTTACAGTTCAGTTATTCCAGTTTCAATCAATACTTATTATAGTTATTTATCTTTTTTTAGCCATTTCATAAAATACTCGGAAATCATTTTCAACAATCCTCTTTTTCCTTCAGTTTTGGTTAAATACGGGAAAAAGTTAGAGGTAGCTTTAAAACAATGACCAGTTGGGAAAAAAAGCCTAACGCCCTAAAATCAGCACTTTTCTTCCAATAATCAACTGAAAAGTGATGACGAGAGTGTTTGACTTTAAATAAAGAATGTGTACTTACTGCATCAGTTTAAACTCACTTTGTAACTTTTCCTATAAACAGCCAAATAACAAAACTGCTTTATCTATTAGATAATGTTTAAAAAGCCAAATGCAATTTAGTTGTACTTCCGCATTTTGCTTATTAGGAAAAAAAAATACTTAAATCCGTTTGTACCTAGTTAAAATAATTAATTATTATTACCCTCCGTTAAATATTTTAAAATAATAATTAATAAAACTACATTAATACTTTTAAAAGCTTTTAAAATACTACCAAAACATTTTAAAAATAATCCTGGGGAAGAGTGGATATGTTTCGCATAAAAATATATTTAATTCTACCTAATGAGGCATATATATATATAGATAGATAGATAGATAGATAGATATTTAGTGTATTATTTATGTATGTATATACATAAAAGATAACATTTTAACTAATTTATAATAGATTTAAGCATTCTTTTTAATGTGATGGTTCCCCTTTTCAGTTCTAAAGATAATAATATATTTATAATAAATCTTTTTGGAGTGCGTCGTTTCAAAATAATCCTTGCCATATGATTGCTGTATAATGCTAATACATATGTAATTATATAGCACCTTTTATCCAATAATAATACGAAGTTTTCAGACCAAAACTCTTAATTAACGAGTAGAAATAAAATGGTAAAATATATATTATATGAATAACTTTGCTATTCTATATCTAATACACGTATCATAATCTTCACTCTTCGGGTACTTGTTTCTTTCCTGGTACATGCTGCCCGCCACCTTTCCATTATTTTATTGCTAACTATAAGTCAGATCTAACTTCCAATTCTGCAACAACGGATGATTATGCTTCTGTACTTGCATATTGCTTTACTTTGTTTTATTCAAAACATTACGGAAGGAATAAAGCTAAAAAGGCTTATCTTTGAATTGCCTGGCCTTAGAAGTAGTAATCAGTAAAACGCATAAGCATCAACGTTATCTTCTCCACTAAGACAACAGTCAATTCTGTTATTACATATATACATGCGCGAGCACGTATCTAGGAGAACTGAATTTTGAATAAAGAAAAATATTGTTGTATTATTATTTTAACTATCCGATTTTATTTTAACTAGCCGATATTATTTTTAACTAGTCGACTGCTAAATTTTGAATGATTATCATATAACATAATCAAATCTCCATTGGATATTGTTTGCTTTAATGATAGCTTTCTTGTGCTAACTATACAAAGCTTGGTGATGCATACAAGAGGGTGGTGCTTTTGTATATTATATATAAATACATATGAAATATTATTCAAGTAATAAACAGCTATTTGTATGAGAGAAACGTGTGCTTTGTGCGGAATGTGTCCACCATATTGTTTCATAACCTCTTGCAATCGAAACTTTTTATTTTATAACTTCTTACGAGAGAACCTTTGTGTTTGACAAATCTTTCAACAGAAAGCTTCCGAAATGGCACTGCATTATTGCACAATAAGAATCCTGAATTGTGCTGTTTACAGGCTTCCTTGCAAATATATTGTCGTTAAAAAACCCATAAAAATAAATTGCAAAAATTAATATTCGGGTTATGCGAGGGCTACTGTCTTCCACCTTCTCGATGTTCAGAAAACAGATGCTACATTATACCATATTAAGCATGTTATACAGGAAACTAAGAACAATATTTTCAGTGTATTCCGCATTGAATGAACCACAGAGTGTGCAAGGTAGAGGTGTTCCCAAGAAGTTGGAAATGAATGCGCTTTTTTTTAATTTAATTTTTTTGTTTGTTGTTTTATCAAAGAAAAACGTTAGATGATTCAGTAGGTTGAAAGTGCTGCCAGCATACTGAGCTTTTGTTTATGATTTCATATACTCTATGAGGATGTCCACTTTTCCAGAATCGAGCCGTTCTTATTCTCTGAAGCAAATAAGAACGAAAATTAGCCTTGTTGGTAAACATTATTTAACTTATACGAAACAACTTAAACTTTAACAACTTAAACGAAAATTAGCCTTGTTGGTAAACATTGTGTTATGCAGAACTTGATTTCCTTCTCTTAAACACGAAGCAAACTGAAGTATTCGTTCTTTGTCCTCTGTCATAAATTTATGGACATTTACTATTTTTCAAAGGAAAGAATCACGACTTGAGTGCAGAATGCTTGTATTGACGTAATATGAAATGTTTCTAACTCAGCAACCGCCCTTTTTATTGCTTTTCTAGGACTTCCTGTTAAGGCCACACGAACTGCTTCAATCTTTTCAGGTGTGCGGACACATGATAGGCGCTTCACTTCTTCTCCAAAACAGAGTTGTGGCTTCCTCTTAATGACACAATCTGTGAACTGTTTGTTTGCAGGAGCCCATTTTATACAGAAGTGTGCATGAAAACATCTTTGAGTTGACGATAAGTTCCTGAGTTAAAAAAGTATAAAAAATACCTTCTATTCTACAAGCAACCGGTCGTTATCAGCCATCAAATAGACTGCTGTTTCGCGGCACGTTAGAGCTCGATATTGATTTCTCGTGACACATACCATATTTTCCATGAACTCAGTATGTAATATTAAAATGTTTATTGTGTGAACGAATGATATGACTTTTCACGCTTCTCGGTATACTTAACGATTCTTGCTATATTCTTTTCATACAACGTCAAAATTAAATTGAGTCACTAAATCTGCCCTTACGAGGGAGTAAAAGCTATCTGATATTCTCGTTTGTCTTAAAATAATACATATAGATGTATGCAACCTATTCTTCGACAGAATAAAGTGAAATTTAACAATAATTGAATCACTTAGAAAATGAAGGAAGCGTTAAAATATTTGCAAGATCTGAAACAAAACTTTCATAAATGTAGTTAAGTTAAGCAAATAAATTTAATGATAAAACAAAATAAATTAAATATGATGCACAGTACGTGACATATAAAAAAGTGGAAGTAACTTACTTGAAAGCTTTAATATTTTTGCAGTTTGATTAAGCTTAAATGAAATAAAAGAAATGCTTAACTTTTCTTAAATGCTAATTTATTCAAACTACATTCTAATTCGAAACCATTAAAAAATTTCATTGCGTGTTTCGAAAATAAAACTGTCACTTCAGAATTAAAGTACATGTTACTTTTAATTCCTGTATATTTTCTAAAGGAATTTATTATACACATTTCGTATTAAAATATTGTAAATATTAAATACGAAACATGTTTAATAAAATATTGCAATAAGAAAAAATATTAAAAACGGAAATAGCTAAAGGAATAAATTGTAAAAATGGATCTCTAAAATAATAAAATTTAATATATAAAGATCAAATCTTTTTACTTTTCCCCTCTTCAAATATAGATAATAATTTTACAAAATTTAAAATACTATGTTCACAAATATTTTATTGCGTTCGTATCTTCTAGGTTGGTTCGATACTGTATTGATGCTGTACTTTCCATTTCTAATCCAAATACTTATCACAGTACATCCCTTTTTCATGTCAAGAGAAAAAATCAAAAGTTAAAAAAAAGAATGTTAAAATTACTCTTGAAATATGCTGGCCTCGTTTTACGTTCCACGAAAAGTCATAAATATAAGTTAACTGCCCCTATTTATTTTTACTGCAACAGCCAAAACATGAGACTTGCCGCGAAACCTTATACTGTTGCCTCTCAGATTGTTGAAGGGAAAGACCTCTGATTGCATTCAGAGCATATGATGGCTTTCTCACGGTGAAGCAGCTTCAAGAAAATAAGTTAGGGGATGGAATGAGATGGGAGGGAGGGGCGTGAAATCGATGTGTCGTAAGACATAGTCTCCCTCAAATGGTTGCGCCCCAGTGAATGTTCCAAGTCTGATCTTAATGTTTACACATGTCTCTCCTCTGCCATTTCTGCTGCTTTCCAAATGCAAATACCCCGAAGGAAGCGATCGCTTTGGAAATGGAACTGACAGGGGAGTGGAGGGGTTTGAACAAAAAAGAATAAGGAAACGAAAAGCTGAATATCTCAGCGAATTCAAAATGCAGAGCGGTATACAGCAACAGTCACTTACGGCTTATTCGTAGATATGGCTGCTCAAATGTAGATGAGCGTCTAAAGAAACTGAAGAAGATATGATAAACGGAATGGGGAGAAAAAGAGAAAAAGATTGGAATAGATGATTGCTTTTCTTCTTTATTTTACCGATGTCAGTAAGCGTGATCTATAACTTCGAAGAAGTCAACTGTCGCGGAAGTATAGCACTTCCTTCGGGGAATAATTTGTATTCTTCATATCCTGGAACAAGTGTGGTAACATGTACCACTGAAGCAATTTTCATAGGCTGTCATATAAACATATTTATGTTACGTCATTCAAACATTTTTATGCTCTGTTGTTCCCAGTGCTGATAATTTTGCTTAATTAAAGTGGAAATAAATAAATTTTCTCTCATACTCTTCGAGTTTCAGAACGAATGGAAACGGAAGCAAATATACAAAATATATAAATAAATATAAATAAGTAAATAAATTAAAACATGCTTTTTAATTTTTTTTATTTCTTTTTTTTCACTTGTTTACAGTGTTTTCTCAAGAAAATAATCTATCCTCACTTTTCACTTCTAAAATAGTATATTTGTGTCTTCGTTTCCACCAAATCACAAGCCCTAGTTAAACAACTGAGATGTTTGCGTTCAAATTCTAATTACCTATTAAAAAAATTCTGTTTTTTTTTAAATAAACATAACATTTATAAAAAGTAGCATTTTACGTAATCGGTTATTAAGATATTATTAAATATTTAACATCTGATAACAAAATAACTTACCAAAGACAGTGGAAATTTAAGATCGAGATCCGAGATTTACTGTTTTTCAAAAACCTTGCATCCGTATCCTGTCTGCTTTCTTGAGCTCTTCATCTGCATTCATACCTTTACTGCTAATTTTTTCCTTCCTCAGTCAAAGTTACTAAATTACGAAATATACTATTCCAACAAAGTTATTGTTTTAAATCAATATGCATAAAAATATTGTTAACTGTAATATCAAATTTTACTATATAATGAACTGTTTAAGTGTGTAAGAGAAATACTTGAAAATATTTTGCTAGAATGCTTTTCAGTTTTTAAATGACATGAAAATCCTTCTTTAGATATTAGAATCCTTCATTCGAAACTTTGAATTGTTCACTGCACCCACTTGCTATTTTTATAACTGTCAAATTTTATGCTTTGCCGTATTTAAATAACTCAACCTCACCTAACAATTTTTATTCGTGTTGATCTTATAAGTTGTGCTATGAATCTTGCCTCTGCCTAGTAAAAGTAATGCATGTAAATTCTGTTGCAGTCCTTTAATATAAAATTTAGGTGAAGTCGGGAAGTCTGAAATTCTTATGGTTGTTTGCCGAAGAAAAACGTCCCCAGGCAAATAAATGTGCCAACGGTTATTTTCTATGCAGTAAAATTCTCGCAAGCTTCTTTCTGTATATTAGCGATAGCAAATTATTTTTATATCTTAATATTTTTAGTTTCGGACTCAAGTGAGAAAATGTACTAGTATTTTTTTCGAACTCCTTTATATCCTTGAAACTCTAATAATGGTAACTGCCAAATGAAACATAATCCGTTACCATAAATAGTTAAAAAATTACTTGTCTGTGTAAAGTAGTCTATATATTCCAACATTCTTTGCTATTAACTAAAACGTTACGTCAGAAGTTTCCTTTTTCCATGAAATTCATGTAAACGTCTTAGATCACGGTCTGAAATCTTCCCGAGCTTTTCCTTTTTCATTATTTAGCGTTCTGCTATTGATGCATCTCAGTCTGAGGAAATTGTCTGATGTCAAGAGTTTGAATCCGTATTTTATATATTCGAATATCGTTAAATATATCTGTTCAATATCTACTTAAGTCTAGTCTTGTAATCTCCATGCCGTGCTTACGTAGTCCTTAAATACGACCTATCATTTGGCTCTCGGGTTTTTAAAGCTAAGGAGCTTGCTCACTTCATGTGTCGTAGCAGGATGTCATGGGATAATAATTGGAGCTTTGTTAGGGATGACGTTGTGTTATTTAAAATAATATCTACATAAATAAATGTTGAAATGCTAATCGAAAGAAATACAGAGTAAGGATGGCTTTTTTGCAGGGCCTTTTGTAAAAATATCAATAAATAACTATATGTTGCAAACTATTCTTCAGCAAGAAAATTTGTATTAAAGAACATATTCATCTAAGCATTATGATTTTTGAAGCTCACTTTAAAGCTGCTTTTTTATACAATATCGTTGATTGTTATACTTTGTTGGCTTAATTTTACCTGCTACGGAATCATAGTCTTTTACGTGCACAACCATAATAAGTTTCTCATTTTATTGGTAACTTAAGGAATATTAAAATGTTTTAGAGGAAAGTTTTAAATTAGGCCAAACTTTAAATGCTGCAAAACCTTTTGAACAGTTTTTTACAGGACTTGGTGCTTAGGTACAGTCTAAGACACAGAATCGAACATTGAGATAAAAAAGGATGCTGTTTTAAAAAAAAATATTTGCTGTCACGAAATTTATTTTATCCCGGTACTATAGCTAAATCTAAAATATATCCTAACTCTTCTCATAAACATATATGTTCTATGAAACACAGAAACCCAAAATGAAAAATTAAAAAAAAACGTGGGAAGAAAAAAGGCCTTAATATTGCCGGCAAATTAATGAAAATTGCAAGTGTACGCTGTCTCATTACGTGATAAGGTATAATTATGACGGAAAAGGCTGGTTTAAATTATTAATTGCGATTAAGCTATGTAGGAGAATTAGATTCATTATCTGTTGAAGGCTTAGAAGGACATTAGCAAGCGAATAAGAGAAAATGATTAAATAGGGTTTATTCTATTAATCGCTGCTACTGATAATAATTCATAGTATTAGGCACATCTGCGGGAGATCTAAACAGAGACTGTCAAAGGTTACTTTGTTTAAAAGCTATATTTGACCTTGCTACCGAATGAAACTATCAAAGGTATAGTGTATCAATTTACCTAGTTTATTTCACGAGCTTGCCGTTCAAGCGGTATAGTGGTTACCCTCGCTGACTGCCGTGCCGAAGAGCTCGGCTTCGAATCTCGGAGAAGGCATGGATGTTGTAAATGTAGAGTGTCGGTGCGGCATGGCGGCATTCTAAGCCTTTCACAGCGAAGCCGTCCATACCGTCCGTTCATTAAAACATTGGCGAGTGGCCCGAAAGCCTGCATCCATTTTCTGCCCGAAACATTCCCCCATCACGTTAGTACATGACTCACGGTTTCGAGAATTTTTAAACGACATGCCTTTGAAGCGCCTAAAATAGCTGTCTTATTTGAATGCACCTTTCTTGTCTTTTCTTTAGCCTCAGTGTTTAGCTATTCATGTTCGCATTTGCTACCTTGTCCAAAGGTGAAACTGCACACAGTGGGTGGAAACGCACAAAGATCCCCAAAAAAGAAGAAATCACTTCACTTAAGTACGTTATTTTTAATGTTGTAGCATTCTACTTTAGAGGGGAAAGAAATCCATTCCAATAGAAATTCTTTTACACGGGCGTTTCAGATGTCTGAGGGGAGCAGATATTCGTTTCTGTCGATAAGAAAGAGTTAAATATGCGGCGCCGAAAGTCCTCTCGTGTGGTTTGGTGAAAGGGAAGAGAACTACTTTAGAGGTTTGGTGAAAGGGAGACTCTTGGACCCGTTCCCCCCTGGGGTGCTCTCTATCAAAATTGGGGGCGGAACTCAGCCAAATCGCTCTGTCACCTGTTAGGTGCTCAAGGCTGTTGCCAACGACATGCGTAATCTTGCGCTCCTTGCCACGAAGAATTTCGTGGGCCGTCAGGCAAGTGAGCGTAAGCAACAACATTTCATGAACTTTTTTAATTTTAGCTTTCGTATACATTGAAGATTACACCTCAGAGGTTTCCTTAAGATACACCTCTATGTATGGCTGTATTTAGAATATCCAGCAAAGAAATATAACTTACACTAGAATTGTTAAAGAAATTTCTAGCATCTAGTATAAAAGATCGAGTGCATTGCTGACTAATGAAAGGGTATTCCCTATTTAAGAAAAAAAAATCTGAAAGTCATTTATTTATATAATTAGCATACAAAATCTTACGAAGGAATGAAAATTAGAGCAATGGAATCGTTTGATCTTGATAGAATAATGCTTTGGATACAAGCAACAACGGCATCCCGTTCAGGGTCCAATAAATGTACGATAATTAGCATTTTGTTCCTATTTATTTTGTAAATGATGTTGAAAATGCTTATTTTCTCTTTGGAACAAGAATGACGAAAGTTGTATATTGTACTTTAAAATTAATGAAAGGCCAATCTCAAGTAAGCGATGACTAGTTAAAACAATCATTTGGATATCAGGGCGTTCTTCTTGATATTTACATTATTTAACTGATAATGGGAAAAGATTTTCGAATTATGTTTCGATATCAACGATTTCCAATTATAAGCCTTTTTATTCGAGGGAGGTCGCGTTGGAAAAAAAGTTACTATTTTTCTAGTTTAATTTATAATTATTAATTATTAAATTAATGCTAAAATTTCAGTTGCTATCATATCAGAAATATTACATCCTAATAAATGTTTATTACTTTACCTCACCTCTCTTACCTCTGTTGCAAAGGGAAAGCCCAATCAGTTACCTTCAAGAATATATTTTTTTAAGTAATTATTTTATTGTATTTCACTCTACTAGCTTTTTGTTCCACCTGTGTTCCTTTATTATCTTAATTCTACTGTTTTTCTTAAATTTTATTGACAATATCTGTTTTAGATTCATTCGGTTGGATTTTATTTACACGATTCTTTCCATCTATTTAAATTCTTTTGTCTGCCTGAGGAAATTTATACTTTTATCTGATTTATTTTCATCTTGAATATATAACATTTGACTGCCGTTTCATTTTGGGGATTTTATTATTATCCATTACTGTACTTCACCGCTTACGGGATTTACATTAATTTCGATCTAATGAACGATGATTTTGTTTTTGTAAAAAATGGTGTTGGGAAATCATCCGTTTGTTTTAAGACTATTATCTGAATAACCGGGTAGCTGAATGAGTATATGCAAAGCTGTTTTCTTAACGTTAAACATCCGAGCATATGACAATAACAAATCCTGTTCGAATATTGCGTGACTAAACTTGTATACAGTGTCTTGTATGCTTTAGGTGAGAGAAGGGTAAGAGCTGCATGCAACTATGAAATAGTATGAAAACGGGAAGCACGCCACGGCATCTCTTTGACAGCATGAACTTCTCCCCCTGACTATGTATCCCAACTAGCACAAAAACTTTCAGAGAATGTTCAGTGCAAGTATTTCACAAACGTGTCAGGATGTTCACGCAGAAGGATCTAAATCACGTCTATATGTTACAGTTCTAAGACGGACAATAACACGTCACATACTTTTTGTAACACTTTCAAGCAACTTGTCATTAACATTCTATCATAACGTTTTTAGCGCGTTGAAATGTACATTATAGGAATACGGTTATAATACGCACCACTTTAGCAAGTCGTTTAGAACGTACTTAATAGCGCATGTTGAGAAGGCTTCAAAAAGCACCAGCATTGTACATTGAAATGTACGTCCTAAGAGCACGGTTTCTAGGACGTTATGTCGAGCGTGTTTTATAACACATTCTGGGAACATTTAAAAAAACACCAGTGTTGTACATCGAAATGTCCATACTGAGAACATGGTTGTTACACACATCAATTCAGCATGCTATGTAGAACACCTAACACCGACATACACCTAACACCTTTATAGAACGGAACGACATACACCTAGCACCGTTATAGAACGGATACACGTAACTCCGCTATAGAACATCTAACACTTAAATGCACTTAACACCGTTATAGAGCGGAACGACAACGGTCTTTGGACGTTTTCAGCACGCTCCGATGCTGCTTGGGTATACTCTCCATTTTATATATTGTGCAGCTTTGAGTAAACAATTCTTAGATTTTTAACGAGATTGACCGTAAATTTTCATAGCTAGTTAATTAAAGTATTCTCAAGAAGTATTTGATTTTATAGACAAGTTTTCAGAATTGCATTCTATCAAATGTTGTGGCATAAAACTGCTAATCACGCCCATCCCTTGTTTGAAATTGGATTTGGTTAAAGTTGGGGAAATATTAGACAAAGACCTTTCACATAATGCCGCAAGCATTAAACCGTCTTTTAAACTTAAATCGCAAAACATTCAAATCCTTAAAGCATCTTAGCCAATGTGATTGAGAATATTATGGAAATTAGCATTATTAATGGTGGCTCAGCAAGTGTTAAAAAGTTGTTGGATGCTGTTAAAAAACAGAAAGAAAAAAGGAGTGTTTTTGAGTTCGGACCAAGGATTTCCAAAACTTTTTCTCGTATCGATACCTCTTAAGAGAATGGTTTTCTTCATCAATCTTCTTACAGTTTTGCCTATAAGGTACAAAATATAGAAAAATCCGAATATAAATAATTACACATAACTAAGTTGACAATTATACAAAGAACATAAACAAAAGGCTTAAAAATGCTTTATTACATTTTTGCTGTATTATTATTTTTAATTTTAGAAATATGGAAAAATTTTAAGAAGCAAAATAACACATTGATAATTGCACAAAAATTCGATTTTACTTAATATGATGTTGGCTGCGCTTCAGGTATTAATTCATTTTTAAAAAATATTTTCGGCAAAATTTTTTTTTTTTTAATTTTCAAATCAGTTTGTTCAAAAATATTTAACGTACTAGGTAAGCAGACAAAAAAATCAATAATAATCGGTAATAGCTTTCACTTTGGAATATTTCTCTCGGGTAACTACAAAACGTAGTGTGCACATATTCTGATTCGGTAGTAGTGACTTGTGATATTGTAGTAGTGACTTGTGATATTGTAGTAGTGACTTGTGGTTTAAAAATCTTTCAGTGAGTTTTGTCTACTGGGAATAATAATCTGTTTATGGGAATAATAATCTGATTTAGCTGCGAGTAATCTGTTTTTTAACCATTGTGAGAAAGAAACCTGTAAAAATTTTCCGTTTGCTAGCAACCTGATAGTTGACGAATTCCTGGTGAAAGGAAGGTTTATGAAAATCGCACTCTACATAATCCAAAATAATTAATGCATCACTGCCAGGAAGTAATCTCTGGACCTTTACTATATTACACATAACAACCGGGAAATATTATTACCGATGATAAATGTATATAAATAAAAATAACTGAAAATAAGCTGGAAAATAAAACGGTGAGATCTATAAGTTAACTAGCCTACATAACTTAAAACCGGCGCTTTGAAATGATGGAAACATTATCTATTGCAATTCATTTGATCATTTTAGTTGTGCTGAATTTCTATATAATGTATACAAATACATACAATCAATTATATAAAATCATATATGAAATATGACTAACTGATAGATAAAAAGAAAGGAAAGAATCTCGATCATCACCATCAAAAGAATCGTAATTGAAATCTATAATGAACTATCCAACAATTAAATCTCAAAATAGAAAGAAATGTCTTTTCTTTGAAACAATTCCTTTGATCTGCACGAAGAAACAGTATTTTCAATTTATGCGCTTTATTTGAGGATAGTTAATGAAAATTTACGCAAATTGAATTCATCATCAAACCGAAATAAGCTTTCATTCAGCATGACTAAATGACGGCCTTTCAAATTGGAAATGGCGTAAAAATCCAGCAACGAAACCCAATCAATGTTAAATCTTTAGCGCACAATTTGAAAGAAAAAAGAGAGTACTTCAAGAATGCAGAAATCTTAGAACGAAAAAAGAAAAATATATTCAGTTGCACCGAATCAGAATTTCCAGAGCTTAAAAGAGAAACTAAGTAGATGGGAAAATAAACAAGGAAAAAGGAGAACGGCTTGCATTTTTACGCCTCAAACGCACACATGCGTATTTTCTCACTTGTTCGGCGAAACATCTGAAATGCAAATATTACTTCGAGTGAAGAGAGGAAATGAAAACTGGAATGGGACATAAAAAATCAATGAAAAGTGGTTCTGCATCTCATCTCGAAAAACATTAAAAAAATGCGGCTTTTAAGAGAGAAGGAAACTAAATATGGCATTTAAAATTTTGCAGTGACTTTTTCGCCATTTGCAAATTTCATGCTTTGTGACCTTGAGTCAGTTTCATATGCACTGTTAAATATTTGCTTTCATAAATACATCAATAATGAGTAATTTGTATATCAGAATATTTAACGGATCTGATACTATTGACGGCAAATCGTCAAGAACTATGTCATATTTGCATAAATATAATAAACAGTTTTGAAAACCGCTTTGTGGTCCACAATGTTGAGGAAATCTGAATATTAGAGACAGAATTACCTTAGGAGAATTATGAATCCGATGATGTTTTTATCTTTCGGGGGCCCTTTCTTCCTACAACTCTCCTAAGAATGTTATGGTCTTAATACACGCGGAGCCTCTATATAATAAGTGCAGTTATTTAAATAGCGTCGATTGCAGATACAAATATATCATACATTGCAGATACAACATATATCTGCATTTTATAGAGAAAGTTCGCTGGCTATTGCAGTGTTCTGGGACCCTTACTTCCTCCAGTTTCCAACGAAGAATATTAGTTCCTATGTTCGTGGGATCCATGGACGAAGAGTAGGAAAGTCACATGCCAAAACTGTAGATCACTTAGTCTCAAAGCGTTCCCATGGTGCACCACGAGGAGGTAGATCTACTTCGCCAGACTCGTCAATCCTATTTGCCAGCTTTGTAATTCTGGAGAAGAAATGGACAGAGACCACTTGCTTCTATGTAAGGCTCTTCGTGGTCTTAAAGAAGAATCGAAATACTGGGTGGCAAGAGCGCTTTTTAGGCAATGACTTCGGCTTTTTGGTTTTTTGTTATATTGTTTGTAAGATTTTAGTTCTTTGTAACTTTTTGCCTAACCATTGGAAATAAAAAAAATGTTCGTGGGATGCTTCAGGCAATGAGTGCCCGTTACTTTAAATGGTATTGATGTTTGATTGTAATTTATTACGAGTTATACCATATTCACATCAAATTAACAATGCAATACAATAGGGTTTGGGTTCTAGAATATTGCAGTAGTCTGAATGTTATAGACAGGTACAGATAGAAGCTAGATCAGCAAATCTGTAGTACTATGAGTGATTGAGGTACTACTGTACCTAGCTAACTTGTTAAACCTGCGCTCCAATTTGGAATTCTGAAAAGAACACTAAAGGAGACTCTCCGAGGGTGTCCCACCTCCAGCCTTTGTAGAGGTTTCGGCTATCCGTGCATTTTGATTGCCTCCTTGCCGCGTAAGCACTCCTGTAGAAGGCATACGTTTACAAGCTCGGCTTCTCCGTTAATCTGATACTCAGCCCTTCGGTACGGTAGTCAGCGCCACTAACCATTATCGCTTGTACGCAGTCAGAATATTATAGACAAGACAGTCATAAAGAATCCATAGTTTGCTGTATTTGTAGGTCTCTGGGACTTACTTCTCAGTACGTACACCTGTCTGAAGAATAATACCTAGGATTATGGACGTGGAGTCTCTGGAATCTAGCATCCTTACTTTAAAAGGACAGCGGTTTTATAACATAATTCACTCTCACTAGAAAATTACTCGTATACAATTATTTACATGTACTGTGAGTGATTCCCAAATGGGTATTGATTTTTAAATCAATAAAAATCATACATTTATTTTCAATAATGTAACATTTAGTGCACTTTGTTTCTTTACATGCAAAAGAGGAACTGTTTTTGTAAAAATATGTTAAATCTGTCAGTTAATGTGTTAATTCTCATGTTTTCTAGCCCCCAGATCTTAAAATGGAAACCTTAGAAAAGAAATAAAGACTATATATTCAGAATACGAATTTATTCAATAAATCACTTTTAGCGATTCGTAAATTGCTGGATAATTTAAATGAATTAAAACATCCTAAATTATCTGGAAGGCACTTAAGTGTATACTGTGACTGACTATAAAGGAGGTAAACTTGCAGTTTGATACCTTATACATATGCGGGCAAATTTTTTATTTTGCTTGAAGAAAAAATACTCGAAATAAATCAAATATTATCGAGCTTTATGAGACCGAAATACTATTGACTTTTCTAAATTCCTATAACAGCGTGATTCCAAATGCGTGAAATGTATCTACAAAGAGATTTTTGAGCAAACATACTTCGTTTCAGGATATATATATATATAAAAACAATAATTTTCTTCTGCATATATAGTCATTTATAATAGAGATGTTTTCAAGAATAAGAAAATTTCATCTTTTAGACATTTTCTCTATTTCATTTGATATTCGCCATTTCCATTTCTGTTTGTAGATAATTAGTGTACAAGACAGAAGAGCTACAACTAACTAAAGTGTGAGAAATAACTTAAATATCGTACGAAATCTGGGCTGCTGACTGCATGGCCATTGAATAGTCGTATCAGTATACATAAGATAGTACTTAGCGACTATATAGTGTCAAGTAATATATTAGTCAACTACAGACATTTACCGATCCTAGCATGCAACTGCAATTAACAGATTAATATACTACACAGAACGCTGAAATTAGGTCTGGGAAGGGAGCTCAAGGTGAATATCTTGCAGGAGTGTCAGTTTAGAATAGACAATGATTATATTATTAATTATAATGAATAGAACGTGAAATGCATTGTCAAGAGAGCATAAATAGGGGAGCTGGAATGATTGTTGTTAAATCTGTGTTGTCACCATTATGATTCTACTAGTATTTCTTCAATTATTGATACTTTCTACAATTTCGTAAAAGCTTTGGATGCAAACTTTCATCTTTATTACTAAGCAATAGTATCAGACTTTGTGATCAAGTTCATTTTGCAAAGGTTTTTATATCAGACTACTTTCTCGAGCTCTTATATTCAATCACATTTCCATTGAACAAAGTTTCAATAATGTGGAAGCTGTGAAAAACATAAAACAAACGCAAAGGATTAACAAAACCATAAATTACTTTTCTGACATTATGGGCAGTAACTCGAAATAATTTGTGAAAATTCCCATTTAAAGACTGACAGAATAGATAAGAGCACAAGCATAAAGCAGATATCCATGTTTAAACCTAATCAAATTTATATTATTTTCTGTTTGAGGATGGCGTACATAAACTGGAATTCTCATTAATGTTAGTGGAACATAAAGACCAATTAATATACAGCGGTATGTAACTTAACATCTGAAAAGAAATTTTGATCTTTCCCATTCCAGATGGGTTAAAATATCGGATTCCTGTTTCAAATGACATGTATTCACTGTCATCTTCAGCAAAAATTTAAATTCTTGTTTCTTTCCTAGATAATAATAATAAATAATGGTTTAACAATATAAATCGTTAGACATTATTGTATTTTAAACTTATCTCACTAGTGGCTGAGTGGTTACGTTCGCTGAATACTGGTAGTTTCACCCGGGTGCGAACTAATCAAATGGACTGACTGATTTTTTGTCTTCTTTGTATAACATGAATGCTAATCCAGTTTCCTTTACAACGTCTTCCATGAAGGCATCTGTCCCATTAAACAGACAAACCCTCTTTTTTTAGCATATTAAAATAACCTATTTATCTACTCAAATTGCAAGGTTCTAATGTTAATTAACCATATATTTTGATTTTAATTATGTACTACAACTTCTTTTTTTCGTGTTTCTCACCTTTCGAGTACATTAGCTGAGGGTTTTGAATTTTAGAGAGAGTTTCTGGTGCTTGCACGGCTCTGCTAGCATTTCGCCAACTTTATCTAAAAGTGATTATTCCGGCTTTTGCATTCTCTCGCAAGCGATATTTTAAAATTCCGCGCCAATAAAAGTAAATGAGGTAGCTTATAGTTTATTTATTTGGCTGTGTAACCTTACTAACGTTTAAATTTGCTTGATTATTATTTATAATTGCAATCAGTTGTATGGAAATTCCATAAACAACAAGAAACCATCCAAATTGCCCATATAAACCTACAAAGAACGCAAGCAGCAAATTCTAAATTAGAAATTTTCCTTTCTGAAAATAAAAAAGACATTCATCTGATCCAAGAGCCGTATTGCGTAAAAGGGAGAGTAGGAGCTTTGCCAACTAGCTGGAATATCTTCACCAAGACAAAGATCAAACTTCGGTAAGATCAGCAATAATCTGCCAAAACAAAAGCTGGTCTCCAGCAATAATTTACTCCTCCAGACATTGTGACAGTAGCCTTCAATTTAGAAAATGAATAAATACTATTTACATCATTTTATTCCTCTCCATCTGAAGAAATAACATATAACTTGAACATCCTCACAAGCATCCTACAAAGATTTCCAAAATCTCCTCATGTGATTGGGAGAGATTTCGATGCTTATAAGCCCATGTGGGTTACCCACGCACGAATACAAGAGGTGAAGAGGTAGAAGATTTAATTAACAGTGAGAACCTCACAGTGATTAACAATAATCCATCTGAACCAACATTCCAAACCATCAATGGATCTGGATGACCAGATATAACGCTCAGAAACCAACCGATAGCTCAGTATATCCAGAACTTGACATTCCACGTCGAAGAGGATATCTCAGACCATAGACTGATTTCATACGAAATCTCTTCTCGGTTCAACACGAAGACTACCAAAAGATTCCAAATTAAACAATCAAGAGCACGAAAATTCATCAAGTATTTGAATAGCATATAAATTCATCATATGCTATTCAAGAAATCGACAGAGGAATAAATTGCTCAGAAAACAAAGCGCATCTAGATAATACCATCACAAAACTGTAGAACACAATTCAAAAGCACCGTGAAAGCTCGTTCAAGATGAAATGCCCAAACGACATCAAACGCGTCAGTTGGTGGGCCAGAGCACTCAGGTGTGAGAAAAACAAGACTAGAGCGTTAAAAAGGAAGATGGAAAAGGCGAGAACTGAGGAAGAAAGGAAGTTAGCTCACGAGTTGTATGCAAAACAAAGAGCTATGTACAAAACAGAGATTCATAATACAAAAATTAAGTGCTGGAGGAAGTATTTAACCAACAACAAAAACTTTTACGGACCAGTGTACAAAATATGTACCAACAACGTCTTCCATCCATATCAAATTCTTACCCCAAACTCCATGAACGAAAACAATTCACAGCAAGATGCAACAACCGAAAGCATCAAGAAAAAAATGGATGCTGTATTCCTTCATGATTCCTCAGATGAAGACTCACCACTCCAGACTCAGAAGAAACAATACCCACCTACCAGAAACAAGTAACGATATCCCATTCTCTTCCTTTGAAATTTCAAAAATAATTATGATTCTACCAACCAAAAAAGTACCTGGGCCGGACGGGATCGATAACCAACTCATCAAGATCCTGCACAAGAACTTTCCCATCTACTTCCCAACTTAATGAACAAATGTCTAGAAGTAGGCCTCTTTCCAACAAGTTTCAAAATCGGCCAGATAGTTCTTTTTAATAAAAATGGCCAGAATGCGTCGAACCCAAGTTCTTATCGTCCAATAAACCTTCTTCCTGCAATAGGGAAAGCACTTGAGAAGGCCCTAGCGAACCGACTCAGGCATCATATAAGAAAGTCCAACACAGCAAGCCTATATCAGTTCGGGTTCTCCTCGAATATGAGCACTATACATGCAATCAATGATATTCTAGAGCAGATAAAAGGAAATAAAGTAAAGAACTTGCACTCGGCTGTACTGTGCCTAGACCTCCAAAATTCCTTTGATTGCCTCTGGTGGCCGGAGGTTCTAGGCACATTGAAAGACATGAACTGTCCAAAAACATTTACAAAATCTTTCAAGATTACTTCACCAACAGACGCAGTGTCACTATAAGTAACAACCGTATAGTTGAAAAAGTACAAGTCAGAAGCTGCCCGCAGGGCTCATGCCTAAGTGCAGATTTTTAGAACCGGACATTTGATAAACTCATAAAGCATAAATGGCCCCAACACTCAAAATGCACCGCTTTTGCGGACGATGCAGCTTTTATCGTGGGTGGGAACTCCAGAGACGAGTTACAACGAAATGTGAACAACACATTAGAAACTTTCAACTCTCTTTGCAAACAAAAACTAATAATTTCTGAAGAAAAATCACGTTCCTTAATTATCCACAAACCCTCACAAAAGATAACAGAATTAAAATAAAAATAGTTAACTCCCTGAAATACCTGGGTGTCATCATTGATAGAAAAGTTAACTTTATAGATCATCTAGACTATATCTGAAGCAGGACCTCCAAAATAACAACCAATCTAAAGCGAATGAATGGAATAGGATGGGGGATGAGGAGACCAATTGAAAACTTCATCTACCATCAGTAATCGAGAAGATTGCCTTATACGGAGTAGCCATAAGGGCAAAACCAATGACAAAAAAAAGCAAATATTGTAAAAGCAAAAAAGAAGCAAAAAATTGTATGAAGCAAAAAAAGCTTCATACAATCCAGCGACCCTTCCTTCTCAACTACATAGGAAGCTATAGAACAACATCAAATGCAGCGCTCTTCCAAATCGCTAACAGCATGCCACTTTTTATACGCGCTGAACAAGACTTCCATAAGCCAACAGTAGTACAACTATGAAAGAAGAGCCGTTACAAATCATTAGAACTTTTAGCAGAGAAATACTAGACACCGGCACACCCATATGAGGACCATCCAGGAAAGAAAAATAATATCACATTAAGCGTGAAAAAAGAAGTAAACGAAAAGAAATTTCCTCAACTCTAACAGACGGTTCCGGCTTAGAAGAAGGTAAAGGCAGCGCAATCAAAATCTACCTAGATCCCAACTCGACAACAGAACAAAAGTTCCACCTAGATCAACAAAATAATGTATTCCAAGTGGAATCAGTAGCGCTCCTCCAAGCAATAAAATACAGCATCACAAACTCCCTAAAAACAGTATATACGAATCTCGTATCTTTACAAACAGTCTTTGAGCGATGCATGCCATCACAAACCCGCACCACCGATCAAAATTAATCCAAAAGATTGCAGAAAGAACTTCAGCAACACAAAACCAACACTTCTTTGTCACTTAGCTGAAGGCACATGCAGGGACAAAAGGCAACGAGGAGGCTGACTTCTAGCCAAAGAAGGAGCTAGGGGTCAAAACGCACAAAACGTATCAGTACCATGGTCTGGCTCGCCCCTTAAAAAATCATAAGCAACAAATTTAAAACTGAATGGCAGAGCTGGTGGGACAACGCCGAACAAGGAAGAAGGACTTATCAATTACTTCCAAAAGTAGGCACTGCACCCAGTTTAATAATACGAGAAATAACGTGGTTCTTATCAGGCCATGGCCCTTTTCCTACCTACTTTTATACAAGGAACTTAGCTACATCAGACCAGTGTGTATATGGAAAAAACAGGTAGCCCGAACATTATTTATTTAAATGTTCCCTCACAGCTGAACATCATTTACAAGTCCCGAATTCAGAAAGTGAAATGACTCCTTTTATAACATATGCTACCAAGAACAAACATCTCAGAAAAAAAATCATAAATATAACGAACTTCCTGTCCGTTATATTAATCTTCTTTTGTGTCCACAAGAAGCACTGATTTATGCAACACAGCATAGAATAACATAATAAAAATATTACTTAAAACTTTGTATGTAGGCAGACCTGGAGCTGTCCACCATAGCATGTAAGTGAGAAAGGCACCAGCTATGAAAACATCAATGTATATTTAATGGAAAAAGAAAGGCACTGCCTGCGGTGTAGTACCAGTACAAAGCATTGCAAGCAACGCCAGACAAGGTCTCCTGTAAGCACAATTGGGTGTAATTATCTGGATAATTAGTGTGCTCGGACAACACCCACATTGCCAATGATTAAACAATGGGTGTCCATCACACTTGACCATATCCGTATCCATATCCATATTATTTATAATTTACAAATCCACGAGAGGTCGTTTGATTGTAACATAAGTCGTGCTTTTTATATTAAAAACCCAAATTAAATAAAAAGCTTGTTTAAAAACTTCTAGAATTTTTATCATACTATTTCAAATATACCTATGACTCGCTAACGTATCTAGTTCGGTTGTAAAACTTAAATTCAATTTCCAGATATATTTCAACCTCCCAAAATAAAAGAAGGTCTCAGACATACATAAATATTAAAAGAAAATGTGCTTGCCAACATTTAATACTACAACAGAAAATCTTATGAATAGAATACTAGATTTAGGTTTATCACATTTACCTTGCCAATGAAAATTACGCCGAAAGAATTTTGACAGCGGATTTCAGTTTATATAATATTTGATTAGATTTCTTTTCCTAAACTAATCACCTACTGGTGCTACACTGCAGAAAGTCTAAAATGTGTCTAAATGGCTGCGTGACTCACACTCCATTTACTTTCATTGATTAGATGGTATTTGTCTGCATTTATTTTAAGCCTTTATGTTAAGGTCTACACTCATTACATGTTTTAAAAGAAAGGTTTTCAGCTTTGTGGATGGTTCAGATTTAGGAGTCGCAAAAATGCATCGAAGCAGAGTAAAAAAATTAACTTACGAAGTATTTAATCAGTTCAAGTCAGAGTCATTCTTGATACTGTGTGATTTTGCAAGACAATATTTTCGTACATAAATTAAATGTAAATATTGAGACAGGCTGGCTATATGATGTGACTTTTACATATATTGTAACCCTGAATCGTATACACAATTCATTTTCCTAGTTCACATTATGAAAGTGAGTCTTTTTATCGTATAATGAGACGTATATTTTACTAAAGAAAATTTTTACTGAAATTCATATCTACGATAAATTAGATCAGTTCTGCTCACATTTGAGCTGTACATAAAAAAATATAATAATTACATTAAATAAGAAACACATTTTTGAAGGATTTCAAGTTTCAATGGTCGCCCAAAAGGGTTTGCTTAAGTTTTTGACTCTCTCCTTCTGCTCCCAGTCTCCTATCTGCTTTTGCACTCACTCCAACTAACCCATATTTTAGACTATTTTTAGCTTTATTATCAAGGATAATTTTCTTTGCATTTATGTTATTTACATTTTTAACACAAATTAAAAAAATAAAAGCAACTTAGTGGCATAGGTTTAGAATTCCCAATGCAGCGTTAAGTGTTGGTATATAATTTTACATTTTTCAGCCTTTTCTGAGTTCATCATATCAATGTTCAGTTTTCTTAGTAAGATGGCTTGCAAAATTTTTTTTTCCTTTTTATTATTAACATTTTGTGCGAAAAAATTATTAATCAAAAACCATGTTCTTTGCACTTAGCTGCATAAAATTTAATTCAACATCAAAATCACAAAATATTTAAAAACAGAACGTCTTTAGAATTTCCGATAGACAATCTCGAACGCTAGAGATAATTTTTTTATTCTGTACAGTGTTGCTACTGCTCGCTTTCAAATCGAGAGTTTGTTAATAAAAAATGTATTAAAGTTTTACAATATATAAAACATAAAATTAGAAACTTAAAATTTGGGCTTCCAGCTGCATATTCCAGCTGGCTGAAGTAATACATTATTCAAAATTTGATGCTCTTAGTTATCGGCGTTTTTTCATAATGCCAGGACTGTACATGCATATTTGTAGATGCTTTATTACTTCACGTTTTAAAAGTAACGCAGGGCGATAATATTTGATGGTAACAGTTTGAAAAGTGATATAGCCGTTTATAGTGACCCGATGCAAAATCCCATTTTGAGATTAATAGCTCCTTTTGAGGTTAAAAATAAAACTGTCTGAACATTTTATAGCACTTATTAACCTAATATTACTTATACCAGTTTTCGTTTCAAATATAAAAATGGGAATAAAACTCAATGTTATCACTTTAACAACAGAACGATAAAAGGTTTGTTTTTCACCTATTTTTTTAGGTTTTTCACCTCTACTTCGCGTCTTGTGAAAAAAAGAAAAAAACTATATACTTGGCATTTAGAAAAAGAAAAGAAACATTTTTGGCCACCCAAAAATATTACTTTTCAATTACGTTCACATGTGGCAGGATCTTCGATTACTTGCAATGACCATTATTAACATTTCATGTTCTTGTTTGATTAATTTGCTGTTGTAACTTATCCCATTTGTCTCACAGTAACATCAGAACAAGACCACGAAATTCATCATGGCAAGAACTGCAATACTGCGTCTGTTTTGGGTAAGTGCCTTGAGCACCATACATGTAACAGTTCGACTTTGCTAAGTTCCGGCCCGAGTGTTATATGTATCAATAATTGGAGGAGGATGAATTATTTCTCTTATTTGACTTAAAGCTCAGCACAGTATGATATGTCGTCTCATCGGCAGTTATGCCATTGTTAATGAAATGGCTTTCAGTTTGTCTAAACCAGATACAGGGATTATCCCTCGAGAACGTTTGCACTTTTACGGAAATTCTAGTTTTAGACGGTTAAATTGAAGCAGTATTGTCGTCGCTTGTATGCATGGTGTTCTAACTATTAAAAGCGGTTCCTTCTAAAAGTCTGGAGTGGCCAATTTGGTGTTTAGATGGTCACTGAAAAGTAACTGAAAAGTACTGTTCGTAAAAAATAAATTCTTTTAATAGATAAAAATATTTACATAGAATAAGAATAACATTCATATTAAAATATATATCCCAAAGATAAATGGAACGTAAACGCGAATTTGTAAAACAGCAGGAAAAGTTCTCGTAACGGAACTAAAGAATTAAAGCTATGAGTTAAAGCTCGTAACGCACACTCAAGCGAGGGGAACGATTCTGAAAGATGATCCCGGAGCATTTCAGGACGTGATGTCAGCTGTTCAGAAACAAAACCGATATAAGTGTAGAATTGCAGGTGTGTCGTAGATGCTTGCTGCTGCAGAAATATGGGGCGGGGGAGGTAAAACCCCACACATGTATATTAGTTTTTCCATTCAATTTTGTAGTCCCTGAAGGACTATTGTTTTCGATTCGACATTTTGCGTCGAAAACATTAAATGTCGGTTCACTTTTCAGACTGTTTCCACCAAATATTGCAGCCCTGTATTATATTTAAAGAAATTAAATAATGAAGAATCTGCATAAATGTATGCATGTTTCTTACATTGTGATAAAACGACGGTACTTAGAGCCATCGGAATTTGAATGGCGTAATGCTACTGCGAATATGGGCATCTGGAACCCGAATTTGAATTTGGAATTTGTTTCATTATCGATTTCATATTTTGTAAAACTTTAACGAATTTTAGATTAACAAGCACAAGGATTTCAAAGCGAGTAATGGCAGCGTTGTACAGAAAGAACATTTTTATCTCCAGCGCGTGAGACTGTGTATCGGAAATTCTAAAGATACGCTCAATTTAAAATTATTTAGCAATATTACTCTTGAACTGAATTTTATGGTTTAGGTTCGAAGGACATGATATTTAATAAATAAATTTAACACAAAAAACTCCCCTTTGGGGGTAATGTAAAATCTGAAAGATTTCAGAATTTGTTTTATTTTATTTGTCTTATTTTTTTTCTCTTTTTTTACTATTAGCCTGAAATTCTTCAGATAAATATATAACACATGTTTCAGAGATATTCTTCCTCAGTTGTACTTTTCTGCGAAAATAAAAATAATATTGGGTCTTGAACCTTACCCAGTGAGCTTGAAGACTTAAATCGCGACCTATTTGTCGCGAATCTTTTCTTTAAAAATAGTGATTTTTCTTTTAACGTACACGCTTTAAGATACATTTGCTGTTACAAACTTTAAGGCGCAATGAAAAAGCTTTAAAATGCAGTTGTTCCTAAATCTCAATTCCCCTTTAATAAAAAATTCATGATTTTAATTGGATACAGTTACTCATATTTGATTAGTTAATTGCAGTAAAACAGAGAAAAGCACGTGACATTTAACGGATTACCCTTGGTGGGAAACAACTGAAGAAAAGGAAGCATTCATTTGAAATACGCGAAACGTAGAACCGCACGAAACTAATGCAATATTCATGTTTTCCTCGTGTTCAAAGCAGTAAAATAACTACTAACGATTACCATTTTAAAATTTTTTCCTCCCCCCTTTCCACCTTTGTTAACAACAGAGAGCGACATTTTATGCAACAGTACATCTCAGAGGTTACTTGTACATAATTTACAACTGATATGTTTTAGGACGTTATTCACTTTCTAAGAATTACAGCTCAGCATCCTTTGCAAAGTAGATAGAGCATAACTATTGCTGTATCTTAATCCAAATCTTAAAAGAATTTAACAATTATGAATGGAGAAAATGGGTTCATCGTTTATGTAACCCAGACCTTGGATAGTTAACAGTGAAATTTTTACCTAACTCTATCACAGTCTGGAATTAGGCATGCTAGGAGATAGTATTTGATATAACACTTCTCCTGCCATTACGCACATGAGAGCGCTTTTAAACAGTAGATTTTACTGACTCTGCGTAGATACTGATGTCAGAACTAGATATGCCTTAGCTGAGACTGAAACCGCAGCGTGTCGAAATCGAACGTAACAGAATGCCTAGGGAATCTTGTCGACCGAGTGCAACAGCATTCACACGCAGGAGCCTAATTTAAATCGTTATTAACTAAAATATAATAGGATTTCTGTAAAGGAAGTTATATTTTGAAAAGCTTGAAAAAATCAATTTACTTTCCAGTTTTAATCATTTTTAAATACATACAAATACTGATTTCATATGCATGAAAATTTGTGCAAACTTTAAAGGGTCATTTCCACTGAAGTTTATCTGAATTAACGGATTCAGCTGCATGTGTCGACTAACTACGCTATACACAAATTCAGACTTTTCAATTTAAGAAAAAATTCTTTTTTGGAACCGTGCCGACTGTGGTAAATACCTTGGTTACCTCAAATAAGCCCTTGTGTCAATGGCCCTTTAGATTTTAGATTTCAGTTTCCTTGTGTAATAGACTCTTAACATCTTAAACGCCCAGCATGTTTTGTCTTCTTTTTCGTATAATCTGGGATAACCAATTTCAATAACTGACTGGCGGCAGGAAATCAATGTAGAATTTAATGTAAGTTTTAGGTTTCATCAAGTAAACATAATTTAGTTATTAGATATTTTAAATAGACTCCAAGTGATTTACGTCATTGTAACGAATTTAGTAATACTTACATGTTACTTATTCTTCTATTACAAATGTTTACAGTAAGATCAGTTCTTGGAAATTTAAAATTTTACATTTTATACCAACATTCAGATTTAAGTTGTTGACATTATGAAATGGCTTGAATAATTTATTGCCTTTGTCACTGAAAGTTTTAGTAATTGAATGGTTAAACATTTTTGTAATTGAATGTTGAACAGAGAAAGGCGTAAAGATACTTTGAATTGAATTCAACACTCTTCTTGAGCCGTAAGGCACTTTGAGTAACGAATCTTCGCCAACAAAGCACATTACAAAGCCCCAAGAGTCTCATTCGAAATACTTCTTCTCCTCTCGTGTTACCGGACGATCCAAAAAGAAAGAAAGAAACGGCTACACAAGCTGTGTGGAAGAAATCCTAAATAAAATAAAGCATACACTGTAAGCCGAGAAAAGTACGTTGAATCCTCATCTAGAGCTAAGAGTTATCATTAAACGACGGCTGCAGGGAGAAAAAAACGTGACTTAATAGCCATCTAGTCTTAGTATATACTTATGACAAAATTACTAAAGGAGAAAAAAAAATTAAGAGTAATTCTAGTGAAAATGCCCAGATGGCACTGCACTTGGGGGAGAGGAGGGGGAAAAAAAGGAGATTTAGGCAAGAAATATTTTTTTTTCTTTTGTTACGCATTTGATTTTAATGAAGTCGGCATAATTACAACATGCAACCTTAGGCACAGCAGTCAAGCGCTCTTTTCATACGCTGGAAAAGCTTCTTATTTATTGCTTGATGTTGGCATAACGGATGAGTAATTAAAAGTTTGGAACTGCTTCTTTTAAATAAATTTCACGAAACAGCAGTAGTAGTAATGGTAGCGATAAGACCAACTAAATCATTAGTAAATAAACATATTATTAATAACCAACTATTCTAACCTAACTTCCATTGCTATACTGGCAAACTGGTTAAGTCCAACGTTGAAATAGCAGATAAATTGTGGTTTAAAATAACTGAAGAAAAAAAAAAAAGAAGATTAAATCTTTAAAAGATAAAATAAGATTTAAGATCTTTAAAAAAAAGATTATTTTCTAAATTCAGTGGGCTTTTACCATATTTTTGCCTTATATTGAAAGAGGACTGCTTTTTTCTTGCTTGACCTTAAAGTCTAATCTAAACGGCCTCTTGGCCACACCGTAATTCTTGACATATGTTATATCATCTGGAATTACTACACATAAGTATGCCAAGTACAAACACAACAAGAATTTCTTATATTTGCTATTTTTATAAATTGATACGCATATAGTACTTTATTATCATTTGACATGTTTTTTGAATACACTCACGTTTGTGAAAATTGCAACACCAAGAAGGAATCGTCATAATTGAATGCAATTTAATACACAGTTGAGTGGTAGTGGTACAAATAAATGATTAAATGTTCAAAGCAAACAAACAAGAACAAGGGATCAGAATCAGTATTTTGTGTGGCCACCACGCGCCGCAATAAGTGCTGCTACACGGCGTGGCATGGAGTCAAACAAAGTTTGAATGTCTGACTGAGGAAGAGCATTCCATATCGTTTGTACGCGTACCCAAAGTTCGTCTGCAGACGCAACAGGACGAGGATCACGAGCAAGACGCCGACCAATGACATCCCACACATGTTCAATTGGCGACATATCCGGGGAACACGCAGGCCAAGGAAGAAGCTGTACCTGCTGCGCTGCAAAGAAGGATTTAACAATCCGAGCAGTATGAGGGCGGGCATTGTCCTGTTGAAATACAGCGCCTGGCAAGCTTTGAAGGAAGGGAACAGCTTCGGGCTGTAGAACTTCACGGATATACCGGTTGCTGTTCAGATTGCCCACAATTCGTAGCAATTGAGATCGTCTATGATATGCTATGGCGCCCCAGACCATAACTCCGGGTGTTCGTCCACTGTGGCGTTCGATAATGCACTCCGGAAGGTGGCGTTCACCGGCATAGCGTCTGACACGAATGCGGCCATCATGGTACCACAAATTAAAGCGGGATTCGTCAGAAAACACGACATGCTGCCAATCAGCACGCCAGTCTCTATGCTGATTGGCCCATTGTAGCCGCAGGCGGCGATGGTCGTGCGTTAGGGGGATCCTGTATAAAGGAGTCCGTGCGCGCAGTCCACACTGCAGCAGACGTCTACGAATTGATGAAGCACACAATGAAACACCTGTAGCTATTGACCACAGTGCTGCCAATTGTCTAGAGGAAGCTGTACGGTCCGTCCGCGCCATGCGGACCAGGTGTCTATCATCGCGAGCTGACGTCACATTTCGGGGTCCACTCCCGGATTTCCGAGTTGTCCGACACTCGTCCGTCCACTGCTTCCAAACGCGCATCACTGTGCTGCTGTTACGCTGCACACGAGAGGCTACTGCACGATACGACAATCCAGCTTCACGAAGGCCGATGATTCTCCCTCGTTCAAACTCTGTAAGTTGTTCAAATCTCGCTCTCTTTCGTCGACGAGGCATAAGTACAGATTGAGTTAACGTTTACCACTAGCAGATAACCACCGATAACCATACACGCCTCGCTACAGCCGTCTATTTATTCGGATCCATCAGCCGTTCAGAGGGCGCTGCTCAGCATACGCATGCGCTACGGATTTGCAATTCTAATCATTTGCATATCATGCGCTACTTTGCATTTCCTGAAAATTTCAGCTCACTCGCGTAAGTCCTTCATGGTGTTGCAATTTTCACAAACGTGAGTGTAACTAAGAGAAGGAATTAATATAAAATTAAAAAAAAAGTATTTTCTACTTTTTTTAAATCAAAGAGGAAAAGAACCTATTGAGAAAAGCTTTGAATACACCTCATTTTAACGGTAAACATGGGTTAAACCTTAAATATGTTTTAACTCACTGAGCAACTTAGTATCACCTATTCAATCATGGAATTCGTTTCCAGAGTTTGATTACATATTTAAAGAGCGTATAACTATGGATTTTGAAACGGTTTTATTTTAATAACACGGTTTTTATTTGGCGTTATTGAGAGAAATTAATGCAATGCGTAGTTACCTCAAACTGAATTTTCTCTGAGTAACTACTGAAACAATTGTTGTTGCAATCACCTTCTTAATATTTTATTTCTTTTCTCGACCTAAAGTTAGAAGTTTAATTACCCGCACACTTTTATTAATATTCTCCAAAAATAATTACCGCAGTTTTTACTTTAAGATATTATATTACAAATGTCCTAATTTCATTATTATTCTTTCATTTAGTAGTTATTTTGTAATCTTAAGTTGAATATTACATTGTGTTAAAAATCCGACAAAATGAAGTTTTAGATTGCCATTTGTTTTGTGTAAACCTACATGCTTTTCAAAAGAACTACGCTGTTTTTGTTAAAGGTAAAATACACACATTTTGTTTTAAAGGAAGATCTACTACTCTCAGATTCTCCCGAAACCTAAAAAGTATATCTAAATTTTTCCATAAAATTAACCCCAGTCTGGGACTGAAGCCTGCATAAATTTAAAACCTGAGCTATCATATTTCGTAGCATTGTTATTCAGTTGTTGCTGAACATTTTATTACTTCGTATTAACTTTTGTACATTACACTTATTAATTCCCACTAAAGCCCATTTAAAAACTACTCTGAAGCACATTTCGAATCTTATGAACCTTCACTGTAAATTCCTCAGAAACTGCGTTCAAATCCGATCAAACCCAACATTTAAATTCTGGTGTTCAAAACTTAAAAAGATATTTAATTAATTAGAGAGCTGCTCGGCGCGAAGTAGAGCATTTTAGTTCATCTTTGGAAGGGTAACAAGTTTTCCTTGTCGTTTACCAAATAGACTTAGTTAATTGCCTAAACATTACTTCGATTTATTTTTCCTAATAAACTCGTGTTTGATAACCTGTTTCGTATTTTAAATGAATCGAATAATAACAACTCAATTCAAACAAATCTTATTCTCGGGCTCAAGGGAGGTATTCCCAGTATATTAATCATGTCGCTAAGTAAAATATGAGTAACCAACGAACGCCGTACAAGTTCTTCACTTCAAAAGGATTTTCACTTGTTTTAACCTTTATTCAGTAATTGTGAACCAAGAGCATTACCCGAGAGACAGTGCGGAATGCATGGTAATGAAATTGACTTTTGGGAAGCGAGAACCCAGTAGTAATTCCTCTGTTAGCCTTTCTGATTATACAGTTCTCATTAGTCAGCCCTGGTGACAAACAAAGGGGTAGAAATTTGGGAAATCGGTCTCTGTTCGCTATCGCCATAATCCCAGAGCTAGAATTTCATCTCTTCGGTGTTCCCAGAGCACCGTTTAGGGGGTAAACATTTTGGGGATGTAATGCGTGGCACTCGTTGTCTGTTTGCAGGCGCAGGGGGAACCCACTATCACAGTTGCAGACGCGTAGGCATAGACCTGTCGCAAAGAGGATTATGACTTGAGTCATTAGTCACCTGTCAGGACTTAGCAACAATAGGGTTACTGTTCTGAAACTCATCCTGCTTTCAATAGGAAAAGCATTATTCTATACAACACTGGCGACTCTAAATATACAGTAGTTATATGAAAACAATTCTTCTTCTCAAAACATTATGGTACAAGGAGACGTATATTAAGAATGTAACCGAAATGTAATACATATAAGCTAATAAAAAATAAATTTCTAGGCAGAGTTATTTACATAAAAGCATGCTAAAATACAGGTACATGCTTAATTCTTTGAAGCATCTTGAAAACTTATCCCAAATAGAGTATTTAGCGCTATGAAATTTTATTGCTCTGTAACAGAAGTAACCTAATTATAATTTTTTCCTTCCTTACCTGTTTCAAAAATGCTCAGTTGTTCATGCTGGTCTATTGCTGACCTGATAAAATAGACGTCTGTGCTTCATTAGGCATGTTTCACACATTTTTATGCCCCAGATGAATGAATCAGTAATGATTAATTAATTCAAAAAACTAGTTTACCCGGTCACTATAACTTATAAGATTAAGTCAATCACAATTTGTAACAAAAAGCGATCGTTCATGAGAGTATCTTAGTGAAAATTTGCAACAAAGAAACATTTACGAGAACATCAAAATGAAAATTTATCATCCAAGTGGATTAGATGCACAGGATGTAGAGACGGTGCATTAATGCAATGGCGACTCAAGTCATTGGATTAAAACTTGAATTACTTTTTTGACTCGCCTTTGTAACTCTCCTTTCCCCAAATTTTCGGGATCTTTGTAACTATGTTACTAACGGCCTGCTTTTGATTGATAATGATATGGCAAAAAAAAACGGCGCGTTGCGTTCGGAACTTAAGAGATGCTGGATTAGCAAAATGTCATGTTGTCCAAATAAAACTGCGCAATTCTGCATTATTCTATATTATACCTTTTTCCTCATTATTGAAAGCTTTGAACAAGAAAAATGTGCATACAGCAATTCTGCAAACATACTTAAAAAAATTAGCAAATATTTGCTTGACAAGGAATACATTATTCTCTGTAACAAAATGCATCGAAAACTCGCTTATATTTGCAGAGTTCTACTGTCTATTTTTTGTGTGAAATCTGTAAAATAGTGACTGCACAGAAGAAGGGTTAAAACTACCCTTTATTACACTCTTTAAATTATTTACAATGCGTCAACTCGACGCTAACACACTACTCCTCTGCTTGGGCAGAGACTGAAACAGTAAAACTAAACTTAAAAACTGAAGATATTAACGAGCAGTAGAATTAAATTACAGGACTCAGACAATCCTGTATCCTACAGCTCGTAAATGATTTTAGTGGCAGCAATATAATAGCCGTTACCCCACTTTTAACCAGCAATAACTGCTAAGCCGAAGCATGAGCTACAACACGCTCAGAGTTTCCCAGAAACGCTCGAACTCTCTTCTAGAACTCAATATTTAAACTTTTTCTCCCACTGGTAGAATTTGCATTCCTCACGCGCGCTACCAAATTTAAATATCGTGGCACTGACAATTTAGAGGAATGAAGGCTTATAGGAAAGGAACTTATAATTAAATTTAACTGGTTATGTAAAATAAATATAAATCCCCTACATATGTATTAACACGCGCGATTTTCATCGGCAAATTTTAGATTAAATAAACATGTAATTTGCGGCTCTCTTTGAATTGCGATATCTATGAAGGCTTCGTGCGCCTTCATAGAAGCCGCCTTTAAATGCCTTCGTAATTCCTAAAAGACGCGTGCAAGCAAACAGATATGTCATTTGACATACCTGTTACTTATGCTGAAAACTGCTTAGTTTTTGATTTGGTCCTTATATCTATTTTCTGTGACCAATATAAAAAACATGCTGTGCAAAAGTACAACAGAAGATTTTTTTTTAATAAATTGCCACATTTAGAAATAGCAGAGACTGATTAGAAATTTTTTAGATTTCCTTACTGCTTTTTGACATGATATATGATTCAATATGCATTTTATCTCTTATCGTACTCCGATTTTCAGCTTTTCGTAGTCAATTAATACTATCCAAACTTTTGGTAACTCATTAGAATCACAGGTTCTTTTTTTTTATTCCGTTATTAACATGACCATTACAGTTTGGAAAATTAATTAAATAAAGATAATGGAAATAACTGTAGAAACGCGCGCAGTCTAAACAAAGCGCTAACTGAAAACAGCGGAAAGACGGGAATCAACTTCAGAACCTTTCTCAATATTGGCGATTGAAATAGTAGTAACACCATATTAAGAAAAAGAAAGTCAGCGAAAGGGGATGTTGAACTATAGATTGCCATGATTATTGGTCTTCTATTGTGCATTGGTATCATGCTAGACGAAAAGATTTTTCATACACAGAGCTATCGAAGCAATAAAAGTGAGCATATTGGATATTCATGAGTTACATAAAAACCTCGGTGCCTTTGGTTTTATATATCAAAACAACTAAATGTGTTGCAGATTGTTTTCCTGTATTTAAAAATTATTTTGAGTAAAATTCTCTATAATAAAGCGTTCTTAAAATCCATATTAGAATATCTGCTCCCTTAGAGTATCAAGAAAATATGGGAAAACAAAACTTCTCTGCCAAACACCATTATACGTTTATACAAATAGAAAAATAACTATAAATATTTTGTTATTTTCTGAAAAATGTATGCATAATTTTTACCATTGTTACCATCATATAACCCAATTTTTAAATACGAACTCATGATTCGAAAAGATTCATCTGCAAATATAAAAACCCAAGTCTAGCAGCGGTCGGGTGGAAAAGTAACTGAACATTAATAGTTCGGTCCGGGTTCAAAATCCAACGAACTGACTGCGTAAGTTTTGCTGGCTTTCCCCATGGCTGCAAGCTAGTTCATCGTAAAAGGTTCTCCACGAAGGCATGCCTTCTCTTAAAGGATATCCTTGTGGACGTCATCCTAAGTCAAAATGCAGCTGTAAAAACTTCAGTTTACAGCTAATAAGCAATTTTAAACTGCATTTAAAGTATGTTAAACTAAAGGAGCATGTCTATCAAAACGCATTTTGGTTTCAAATTGGGAATAGTTACTATTTAGTTACTTAACTATTGGCACGATGTCAAAGCCACAAAATCTGGAATATTGGTATTTCGGATAACTAATTTAATTATTATTTTTTGGTAGGGAATAAGGGGCTGATTTATGACACTTCCACGATTGTTTTCTTGTTTGCAATAGAGGGAATATTCATCTCTTTTTTTTAACACAAATTAAAATTTTTTCTCCTTAGAATTATAAATAACAACTAGTATCGAACTGTTTGTAAGCCATTAACAGTTTTCAATAACTTTATTTTCTACGATGACGTTTCATTGAATGAGTTGTTAATTAAATTTCAGGAAAAATATGCTTATACGGGGAATGTAAGTTTCAGCTTTATTACTTTTTTCTTATTATTATAATGCTTATGAATTGAATCCATGCCAAATTTTTCCTTTATTTTGTAAAATTCCAGCTTCCACATAAGAAAGCATTTTTAGTCTATCCTAAAGTTTCAAAGAACGTAAATATTCTTTTGGCAAAATTTGTTTGGGCAATAGTCGTTTGGATCTCGGCCAACATTGAAATTGCCCTGTAATTGATGACATCGTATTCAAACTAGATACCATCAGTAAATCATAATGAGTTTTATTTGCAAAGAACTTTAAAATTGTTAATATTCTAGCATTTTTGTCTTTCTGAAAGTCTAAACTAAGATGTCCTTATGTGCATACGTACGTGTCTTCCGGATTGCATTTCTCATTTTAGTTTCGTTATTTCTGTTATGAATATTGCATTTCTATATTAGCAGACGGTGTTGCATAGATTATTCCATACCTTAGACGTTGTATCATTTCAATTCATCAAAATAGCCCCTTTGATGCGTTGTTCGAAAGATTATCTGTTGCAATGTTCATTTTGAGTGGTGATGTAGAATATGATAGCGGAGCTGATGCATAAAAATACATTTGCAGCTGAACACTTCTTCATTTTTAACAAAATGTTCTTAAAATAAATATGCACAATTAAGCTGGTGCAAGACACTCCAAAGTTCTTGTGTAATTAAATGCCTGTTTCTTACAACGACACAATTAGAGTCAGAAAGAGAAATGGCGGCCGACAGTTCTGCAGCAGAGAAAAGCACGAGAATAATGTGTAGATTATACTATGGATGCTGCATTAAGAATAGTGAAATTGCGCTTCCATTTTTCAAGTTCATTAGTTAAGAGTCTGAGTTCTCAGATTTAACATTATTACTTGAGAAATGACTTCAATTTCGGTTTTTTTAATTATGTAAAGCCATCATTAACATTTTATGAAAAATCATAGGACAAGGATTATTTTTGAAATGATCCGCTTTAGAAAAGTTTGTTAAAGCATATTATTAGTTTTGGTATGGGGGGGGGAGAAATGAAAAGCAGAATTAAAATAAAATATTGCAAATTTAAACTATAATTTCCCATATTATTTATGTTACATGTATACTTAAATTAACTGATATTTGTCATAAAACGTGCTGCTGCATGATTTACTGCATTTTATTTCGGTTGAAATCACAGAAGAGTCAACATGATTTTACTAAAAACAACAAAGTAATCAACGGAAAACTTATTTTTATACAGTCTTATGTGCGGGACTTCAATCTAATTATTTAATGAGTTAGATACTTACGTTAAAGTTATTAGTATACAAACAGGAGAAATCCATATTTAGTTTGGCATGGCTTACTGAAAACATGAAATCCACTCTCAAATAAACTAAAACAAAAAAAAGGTGTAAAAAGAACGCCTGAATATAAAATTTAAGTTGCCAAAAAAGAAATCTTAGTTTAAGGTAAATTTGAAACAAAACTCAATCGTTTTCGAGAAATCGGACAGAGGTCTCTCTTCTTCAGGGGCAGAAAAGGGAGTGACTACTGTATTTATGTCAAGAGCAATGGCTAGAACAAAGCGAACACAAACTTTATACCAGCTAACTGAGGCGAATAGGCAATAACTGTGGTATTATAATTCTCAAAGCATCATAAAAGACTTGACTGGAATTTTCCGTCAAAATCGACATATCAGTGTTAGAAATAAGGTATTAGCCTTGTTACTATTGCATTTCGTCTCTCTATTAGTTAAAAATTCTCTCGGATTCTACAGAAATTCGCCTCTCAGGTCAGTGCCGCAATTTCTAGTAAAAAAAAAATGTTTGCGGCTTAAGATTCTATTTCTAATTTTAAATCTTAGAGAATTTATACCGCAGCTTCTCAGTTACAGCAAATTAGTGTCAACAGTTTGTCAGTGTGTTTTCGTATATCGTCTATACTAAAAGAGCTTTAAAATTTCGCTCCAAGGAATACGAATTTTAGGTAAGGAAGGCGAAGTAAACACATTTTCCATTGATAATCACAGTAGCATACTTAATTATAGTTTAAATTTTGGGTCTTCAAAAATTGTCCATAACGGTTCTTCAGTTAATGAATTGCATTTCCTTGAACTTTTTCATATTCCCTAAAATCTAGTTGATTTAGTTAGCGAGTTTATTCTGACAAAGTCCATCTTAACGCTCTTAGAATTATAATTTAGTTTTTCAAGCCTCATTAACAGTTTTTTCAACAGATGACATTCTCTACAGATTCGTTTTAGCTCCATGCTTTAAACCATGCTCCGTGTTTTAGCTTTTGTTCTTCATGCTTTTGACATAAAAACGGTTGTCACTCCTCCCATTTTCTATTTCCCCCCACCCTTCCCAGAGAAGAGGACTCTGTATCTAATCTTACTTGGAATCGATAGCATTATGTACCAATTCTATTCCAACTAAGGTTTTCCTTTTACCAAATTTTAAACTAATGCCAACACGATATTTGCATATTTTATTTCTAGTAAAAATCATTTGTTTGAAAGCATTAAGTTATTGATTAATTTGTACTCAATATGCAATGGCCATGAAAAATTGAACAATATGGTACTAACAAAAAAGTGTTAAAATTGTCCTTCCAAGCATAAATTAATGACTTAGGAATATTATTACTTTCGAAATAAATAAATTTTTGTTGATAAGATTAAGAATTTTCGCAATTTCAAGAATTCAATCTAAGCATACATTTAAAAAAAATAATCCTTCTTCTGTAATGAATATGATATTTTAAGAATATTTCAGGGGTCTGTTCTTTGCTAGATGAAAGTGCAAATATTTCCCTAAATCTTTAGAGGCTGGACTAAGGCCTGATGCAACGGTTGCAGATATGGAGAAATAGAGGAGATGCTCTGAAAAAGGGCTAGAACTCCCTAAGGGATAGGGAAATGTTTGAGGAGCGGGAAGCGCCGCCATCAATCACTAAACTCCGCCTTATTCTTCTCTTCAAAGCGGTTTCTGAAAATTCAAAAGGTTTCATGGTCGTAACTACTATCCCTTCCTTTAAGAGCATTTTCAAGAATTCACTTCAGTCACATAACATAAGAACGTCCCTTAAGTAACGCAATCTAACCGACAGGTTCACGCAGCGCAGTGGACTGTGGTATCTTTTTCACGTGGAATTGATAGGCATTTCTGGAATAGTCACTGCCTGAATAGATATGACTGGGAAATAAATGGAATGGATATAGGCCACCCCTGTGTGAATGCTTTATTCTCAGTGGAAACTTTTAACTTAAAAATATGGAATGAAAATGCAATAGATTAAAAATAAATCTCTTGGTGCCTTCAAACATATCTAAAGGATTACGTTAAATGAAACATAAAATTTATTTTATAGAATATATAAATAAGAATTTAACTAAACTGAATTTAAGATAAAATTTCATAAACGAGTAAAAATATTATAGCAGTGAAAAGACTTATTAACCGGTGAAATTATTTTGCATACATTCTTAAATATTTTTTTCTTTCTAAGTTAAGCCACGTTCAAAGAAATCGTTCTCACGATTTGTTAAAAGTTCCTTTGATTCATCTCACTTGTTTACTCACATTTTCATCTCTTGTAAAGAATTATTTCATTTTGAGATTCTACAACTTTTAATTGGATTTTAATTTTACTCTGTTGATACCATACTCCTCTTTATGACTGTATAAGGATATATAGTTAACTCCCGAGTAAACGTATTACCCAATTTGCGATTTAAATTGCGCACCATCTGTTGTCCATCTAATTCCATCTATTGTCCGCTGGCCATCTAATGTCTAAAAACGTTTAAGTTTGCTTATAAGGTATTTTCTTCCTCCTTCAAGCATGCCGTCGTGGTGTAACGGTAGCATATCCGGTGCGTAATCCAAGGAGAATTAGCCCCACCAGAAACCGAGCCTTTAAGACCTATGTATTACTTGAATACGAGACAACTACTTTTAGAAAGTAGTCCACAAAAGCATCAATCCTGTTAAGAAGATAGCTTTTGTCTGTTTTGCAATATACAAATGACTAGACTTAGGACAATTAAAAATGCAGGAAAGTGGAATAAGCCATATTATAATGAGCCAAAATAACTCTTAAAAAGATCCCAACATTTTCAAGTTGCTTAATCTATAGAATAAATTTATTTGGTTGCATAAAATAAGTAAGTAATTAAAACAAAAAAGAACGTACTATAATCTTAACTTTCAAGACATTAAAATAATATACAGGTTAATAGTTAAGATTTTTATACTGCATCCAGTACACAAGAAAATATCTCATTTTTAAAGTTCATTTTTTAAAATACGATTTGAAAATGTCTTACTTTCCAGACTCAAATAAAAAATTTAAAGCAGACATGAAAATGTGTTAAAAAATGAAACTAAGAATGCTAATATTCACATTTTAGAACATAGCATAAATATAATTAAAACATAAAGTCTGTTTATTTAAAAATAGAATAGATGTCAGGCAATTTCTGAACATTTCATTTTAAATTAATCTAACAGGAATTCAAACAGTGCTCATGACCAATACTTTTCAATACAGGGTTATGTTCTTTTTTTTAAAAAAAATGCTATTTGGGACAGTTGTATTCTTTATCTTTTGAAGGAAATAACTTCAACATGCGACTTGTGATTATACAAAAATTCTTAAATTTTCTGATATTCGTGTTACTTTGTTTTATTTATCTTATTTTGGGTTACAGAATTCTTTATTGGCAAAAATTCCACAACTCATCT
>KK113809.1:116932-127244 GCA_000611955.2 Stegodyphus mimosarum
TTCAGATGCATAGCAGTATTGTGGATAATCTTGCATTTTCTGATCTTCCATTGCTTTCTCTTTCTCCTTTAGATAAAGTGTTGTAGTTGCAGCTGCCATTTATCAGATAGCTGAACATCATGCTATCAGTTTTCATTAAGTGAAATGGAAGAAATGTGATGATTGCATAGCTGTAATATCGCATCCTTCTGACTTTCTAATTTATACTAATATACCTAAAGAATAGCGGAAGTAGAAAAAATAACTTCATCACATCCTCTTTATTAAAATTAATAGAAAGTGTATGTAAAATTTAGGCGCTTTCTTATCCATATCCATTAAAAAAGAAGGGAATTTATACTTTTAATTTTATAAAATCTTGTTCATATCTAGAAATAAATTTTAATGTGAAACACATGTAAATGTCAAAATTGAGCAAATATCTTTGAAGTAGCTTGAAAAATTAAGCCAATTCTCCTATCTTACAATTTACGATTTATGCAATGCACTTACAGGTAACAAAAACGTTTCATATTTACATATATAACATACTGCTAAGGTTTGAATGAAAATTCTTAACATTCCACTAGATGACTGACATAGAGGCTTTTACAATAAGGTAGGACTTTACTTTCTGAATATTTTGGCATTTTCTATGTTAAAGTTGCTGAAATTTTTCATACTTCTACCATGTGACTTAGTTTTTGAACTGTTGTAATGGGATTTTATTGCACCAGGATTTGTAAAACGTTCTCGTAGAACTCTACAGATTTTCCAGGAAGGCTCTAATTTAACTTTGGCATTATCTTATGCTTATTGTCCGAACTTCATCCACAGCATTAGTATAGTTATTAATAATTACTTAATTGAACTCATAAAGGAAAATATGCCAAATATTCTTCTTTGTTCCTTCCATTTAGCTTTGATATAATAGTTGTGATTGTGTGCATTGCTTTCACACAAATACGGGTATAGTCGATAGTTTTTGTTTAACCATTTTGTTTTTATAACTAAGTTAACTCTCATATTATCGTGCTTTACCTGCTTTTCTATAAAAGTCATATTTTGCAATGCAATGTCAAACTAAATTCTGAAGAAAAATTTTAAATTTAAATTCGGGAATTTCCCTTCAAATTGCATGATTTACGTATTTTGTTATCTGCAAAAAGGCATCTGCTCCTTTGGAAAATTAAAAATGTTTCCTAACAAAGTGCTCTAAAAATGGTATATATCATATTATCTAAACATAAGGATAGCATGTCCTGTTTCCATTTTTTTTTTCTAAAATTGATTCTGACGCATTTTAAATATAAGCCTCCTATATTTATAGCCTTTTTTCCATCGTATATGTGATTTTTATCATTTCACACTCAAAGAACCCAAAGTTTAATTATTTATAAATAAATCATGCAAAATAATATGTAAGTTAAAATATTTTCACATCTTATTTTACGAAACTGTATCTAAGCTGTGTTTTAAAAATACAATATAGAGAGAGGAAAACAGTAAGAAATGTGAAAGGAAACAGAGAAAATCCGAAGAGAAATGAAGGCTATTCGAAATTTGAAACAAAATGTGTGCAACAAATGATTAAATAGTTCTTATGATAAATATACTTTTACTCAATGAGCACGTTTATTATGGCTTTTTGAAAATGCATTTGGAAAATACCACACAGCATGATGCTGTTAAACGCAAGAATTCAGCAAATGTAAAAATCCCGCCATTATCTATATAGTGAACGCTGAGAAAAAGATTTTCTGCATCACACCTCCCACTGGAGGATAAAACATTTTCAAAATCATTATTCAAGCCGATAATAAAGGCTTCAGATAGATAAGGTTGATGTCAGTAATTCTGTTGTCAGACATCTCCTAGTTTAGCCCAAATTTTGGGCGTAAGACTCAGATTTATAGCTGCTCTCTATCTGCCTAAGCATAAGTAATAGGATCACAATCTAAAAATCTTTCTTTTCCCTATGGACCTTATATATTTTTAATCTACACATTGTAGATATACCTGTGGATCCATTAGACCAGTGAATTATCTTCCATTAACAAAAAATTTTGATTTATTGCTCTAGCAGAAAAGCGGAGCATAGTTGTTAAGCGTTTAGCTTTAATTTCTCAGAAATAAAAAAATTTCCTTGAAACAATGTAGGTATTCTGACCTGTTCTAAAAGATAATTTGATATTTTAATAATATCTGCCGGCTTATTTCCTTTCTCTTCGCTTGATGTTTACGTGATTATTATCTTCTTGAAAATTTTAAAATATATACTCGCCCAGGCAAACATGTGCATATTGAAATCCGCACGTACGTAGAGAGAAATAAACTACATATTGACTCACATGGAATCAAGAAACCTGTCTTTGAAATTAATTCTCTGCAAAATAGAAAAACGAAATCAGAAAAGGAAGGCCTGCTTATAAAGAGCTCCAACCCACCAGTGGCGTAGCAGTTAAGAATGCTGAATCCTAGAGTTCGATCTGATATCGATCCCAGGTGAAATGATTGCTTCATGCTTGATTTTTGTGAAGTTTTTTGGGTTTAAAGTAAATACAAACCAGTTTTCCTTATAAATTCCTCCACAAAGGCATCCCTCTTCTTGAACAGATAGCCCATGTCTATTTTACAGTATTTGGCTAGCCTATAAAGAGCTCAATTTTCATGAAACTATACAGCAACAGAGAAGAATCTTTGTCTGCATGCGTAATGTCCAATATTCATTACAATCTGTAAAGAAGTTAACCTGAGACAATTACGTCCCAATAAGGTTCAATGTGAAACGTAGAGGTAACGAAGTTACTTAAAATGAGACACTTAGTATCTAATAGTAGTTTAAAAATTTAAAAAGAAGATTATTTTCTAAATTCAGTGGGCTTTTACCATATTTTTGCCTTATATTGAAAGAGGACTGCTTTTTTCTTGCTTGACCTTAAAGTCTAATCTAAACGGCCTCTTGGCCACACCGTAATTCTTGACATATGTTATATCATCTGGAATTACTACACATAAGTATGCCAAGTACAAACACAACAAGAATTTCTTATATTTGCTATTTTTATAAATTGATACGCATATAGTACTTTATTATCATTTGACATGTTTTTTGAATATTTGTTATGTACTGTAAATTTATTGCCTTTTTCAAACAGAATATAAGTATTATCATCATAAATTTTCCATATTTAATTTTAATGTATTTCCTTTTGAAAACATTTGCAATTGTATATGTTCTGTTATGGAAATTTTACTTCACTTAAATAAATAATGATGCTTAATACACTCATGTCCATAAATTAAGGATAATGCAAAATCAGGCAAAGGAAGAGTTAAAAGAAAAACAAATTTGACTTATTTCTAAAGCAAAACAAGATGCTATATGTTTGATATTATTAAAAAAATTAGCGATTTTTTCTCCCTGGAGCAAATTACAAAAAAAAAAACCTATTTACAAAAAACCAATATTACATGATTGGTATGATTGTTAATACATTGTATGTCTCCCAGACGATGCAATACAGTCCGTACAACGCCTAGGCATGCTGAGTATCAAATTATCGATCTGATCTTAGGGGATATTACACCACTCAAAAAGCAATGCTCTCCGAAGTTCCGGTAGACATGTAGGAGGAGGTTGAGGGGCTGCAACTCGTCGGCCAAGCATTTTCCACACGTGCTCTACTGGATTCAAGTCCGATGAGAATGCTGGCCAGTCCATACGGGTGATATCCTCCGATTGAAGACATTCGCTTACGATGTTTGCACGGTGAGGACGGGCGTTGTCATCCATAAACACAAATTGTGCGCCCATGGCGCCCCGAAACAAACGTACATGTTGTTCCAGAATGACGTCCCGATAGATTTGGCTTGTCATGGTTCCAATTTGAACATGCAGGTCAGTTCTGGAACCCAGAATAATTCCACCCCAAACGAGCACTCCTGCACCACCGTAACGGTGTCGTTCAATGATGTTTTCTTGGTGGTAACGGGTACCTGGAGCTCTCCATATGAAAGTCCGGCGAGAATCAGACTGCAAGTTAAACCTGGACTCGTCGGAAAACATCACACAAGCCCACTGTTGCAGTGTCCACAATGCATGCCCTCTACTCCAGGCTAACCGCAGGCGACAGTGAGTTGCAGTAAGTGGAACGCATTTGGCAGCTCTACGAGCATATAGACCAATCTGCTCTAAGCGTCTGCACACGGTCTGCCTTGAAATTGTCGTACCATTGGCTGAAGAGAGCTGACGAGACAGGTCTGAGGCTGTGCTCCGCCTGTTTCTTTTGGCAATAACTGCCAAATACCGGTCCTCATTCGGCATTGTAACTCTGGGGCGACCTGTGCTGTAACGTCTACTCACATTACCATCATCTTGGAATCGTTGCCAAAGCCTGGAGATGACACTCTGGGCAATTCCAAGTTCGTCTGATACTTCCAGTTGGGTACGCCCACATTCCAGACGGCCGATAATTCTACCAGGTAAAAAATCATCCAAATGCGTCCTTTGTGGCATAACTATTCGGTTATTGCACTGAAATGCTTATAAAGCACCTACGAACAATATTTCTTCTTTGCCTGTATTATCTATCTCTCCTTGCTCTCCTACACTCTCGTCATTGTGACGTACCGTCGGTGTCATCTGGTTACTTCCTGAAACTTGCATATGATTCTTGAAGATGTGTGTAGTGATTTTATACGTGATATATTTATTTAGAGTTCGATTTCCGCGTGACTCCGAATTTTCACCTAAATCGTTAATCAGAATTGCAGTTTATTAAAAATAAAGAATATTAAAAAATTTTCTTTATTTTTAATAGACTGTGCTTTTAAAAAGCGGCAGTCAAGGTCTCTACGCAAAAAAAGGCACTGGAAACTTCGGTTTCATACAAGTCACATAGGTCAACGATAAATATACTTTTCTGTAAAGAAATTTCGAAATACTCAGGCTCAAAATCTTTTATAACTGAGGTTAGAGTGATGCTGCGATATATTTTCTTAAAATCAATATAAAATATATATGCTGAAAACTAATAAATTCGTGAGCATATAAACTTAAAAATCCTATACGGTTAAAATCTTAAAGCTCAATTAAAATGTAAATATAAAAACCAAAGTTGAATATTTGAGAAAAAAATTAAAGCAAAACAAAAAGAAGCGTTAATCGCTATAAGCAATCTGTTTTAAGACAGATAGATTTATACCTATATGAAATTTCTTTGGTCAGGTGAGTAGTGTAAAATTCCTTTATTCTCAAAAGAATAATAGCGTTACTAGAATCACAGCTGAAAAAGGCCCGACGATAGCATAGACAAATAAGACAAACGTCTAATGCCCAGTTTTTTTTTTGGGGGGGGCTGGTCAAATCGACCGCATGGAAATAATTTTTTGATACAGTTCATGAAGAGCAAGAGTTCATATAATTAGGATCATGAAACCTTTAAACGAAACTGCTTTTACGTAGTATGTGACAAAATACTTTTTGAACTAAAACTACCTAGCAAAAGTTACAAAGACATTCTTGAGTTTTATTTCAAACAAAGGCAAATGATAATGTATAAATTTAATCTGAAGATACCATATTATTAAAAAAAATGGTAGGGTGAAGACATTGATACAAAAGAACTGGATGAAAAATTGTTACAATTTCTATGACTTTGTAAAAGCCAAAATTTAACGCTGCCATCTAATATGCAACGATTTATAAATAGTACAAAAGCTGTATAGACTTTTCCAGATATGGAAATGATATTACGTATATTTTTCACTTTGCCTGTATCGAATTCATCTGGTGAGATATCGTTTTTGCCGTTAAAAAACGTAAAGATCTATTTACGAAACTCAAAGTCAAACCAAATTAACTTCTTTAGCTTATACATAGAACAAAACTCATCGGTCAAAATTAATTAAGAAGAAATTATTGATAAATTTGCAGAATTGAAAGCCAGAAAAAAGGATTTTTTAATTAGTTTCATAATCATTTTTTAAAAACTATGGTTTTGATATTTAACTGAGTAAATTTCATTTTCTCAGTTTATGACATACAAACAAAAAGTTCCAATTCTATTAATTACATTGATACATAATCAAACACGTGATTATAATTATACTATGGAAACTGCATTAAAGATTTTTGAAAAATGGTGAATATTTTTGTTAATTATTATTATAACCTATCATTTATTATTTTGTTAGAAAATTCTTGGGAGAATTACAAAACACCCCGGCTGTAAGCGACCTGCAGGAAGAAATGTCTAGGGTCCAAAAATAAGTTAATCCGTCCCTGCAGCTGAAGGCGTAAATATGAACAATTTTTACAATTTATAGTATATATATAATACATTTTAAAATATAAAGAAACGTTTATAAGTTTATATAAAACTTATTTGATCATTCAGTGCAAGGAAATATGGTGAAAAATATAAGAAGAAAGGAACTAATGATTACAAAAGTTAATTTAATAATTCACTGTTTAGACTGTTGATCTTGTGCTTCCAGCTCTAATGTGCATCAACGCAATTTATGAGCTGTGTAAATGTTTTAAGTTTCAAATTAAGAGGTTCAAATGTAATTAAGAATTTTTATGTCTCCTTCATGTTAAGAGTTCACTGTAAACGCTACTTACTGGACAAGCACATAAATATTTGATTTCTTAATAGTGGCGCTATTTTTCTTTTCAAAACTCTTGTTAGTTGTGTACCCAATATCTGGGAGCAGGAAGTTAGAAATAGTGTTGCACAGCGAATTATCTTTCCATTTGTGATAAATGAAGATACCATTTCCTTTCAAATTTTTTCAAAATTTGAACATCACTTTGTAGGTGCGTACTTCTCTGAATCTTGAGAGTATGACTGGAACAAAATTTTTAAATTAAGCCTGTTAGCAGTGTAAAAACAGTCGGAATGGAAAAAAAATCCTCTGAGTGAAGAAAAGATGACTGCCATCGATATACTAATTTTGGTACATCGGAGAACTAATATCAGCTAAGCAGCTGAAAAAGGGATGATATTATGAATATATCAGTTAAAGATCGTAATAAATTAACAGTTTTTGAGAAGGAACAAATTTCGATCTAATAAGCATTTTTTATGGTTTGCAAGAATAGGTCTGTAAGGTGCTTTATTTTTCTGGAAATTCTAGGGCTGAAACGTGTGTATCGCATTTGCTTGCGACTATGTAAAAAGAGTGTGCAAGTCGTTCCAACAAATGTTTATTTCAATTTGTTTGAAAATAATGATAGTGTTGTTTAAGCTTAGTAAATGAAGTTTAACTAAAACATTAATAATTACAAGCTTTAAAAGTTATTGAGAGCAGAATGGGTACAATGAAAACAGCAATTGTATATATTTGTATTCCGTGAAGAATTATTTAAAGTGGAAACTCGCTTAATTTTTTCCTAAACCTCACTTGTAATGCGAAGCTCGTTAAGCGGAAATACGAAGCGAGTAAAATAACATAATGCATTCCATTCCGAAAAAATACTAAAACAAATTCATGATAAAGTAATTTATTATTTATAATATATCCGTTTTTACAAGAACGTTGTAGAAAGACATTTGGTTTTCCTTTCGCTTTAAAATTTGGTGAAATTTAAAAAAATGAAACAGACTTATCTTTAAACAAACTTGCAGCGCTTGTAGCTACTGCCTTATCAGGGCTATCTTTCTCAACGTATGTGAAATAGTTCTTGCATCTCCGTTTTCTTTTTACTGGAAGGTGTTGCTTTTCTAATACTGTTATCGCCAGCTCCCCTGACAAATGCTCGTCCACATCGTCTTACTGTGATACAGAATACAGCTCCATAAGCCCTCTGGTGTTCAGCTCATAACTGAGTTCTTCCACTAGCTTATCGATGTCGTTACTATCCACCTCTAGCCGCAATATCTTGCTAATAGACACAATCTTGTCGAATATACTTGTTTAAATCTCTCGGAGAGGTGTTCTAACCTTCTGTCCGGCCGAACTTTCTTCCATGCAGAAATCAGGGCTCTCTCGGCGACTCCATCCCATGCCTTGTTGATCATCTTGAGGCAGGAAACAATGTGACAGTGGTATTTCCAAAACTCTCCGAAAGTTAGTTTGGTTCCTTCAGTTACCTCATAACAACAGTCAAAGAGCGCTTTCCTGTACAACTTTCTAAAAATTGAAATGATGTGCTTGTTCACTGCAGTTAAAGGAATGGTGTTGGGAGGAATGACTGGATCTTGATGAAGTCAAATTCTTCTAGAAGGTCATCTTCTAGGCCTCGAGTTGCACAGAAGAGTTGCACATAACAAGCAAGATACAGAGTGGCAAATTCATCTCAAGAAACAAATGGAAAATCACTAAATTAATTCAGTCTGTGAAGGTGGTCACATGTCACGAAGCCCTTTTGTTTTGACCTCCGCATTATATTTAACCTTTTATTTCTTTATTAATACTTCTTGAAAGCTTGTGGATTGTCCGAATGGTAAACGAGCAGCGGTTGAATTCTCAGATCGCCACTTCATTTGCACAAAAGAGCAGCGTGAGATGGTCTTTCATTGGCTTGTGGCCCAACAATGCTTTCTTCTCTGCTGTAATTTTAATTCATTTAGCCACATTTTTTCAGAAGAAGCTAGTTCCATCCCAATTAAAAGCCTGCTGCGGTAAATAACCCTCAGAATTTCGAAGCTTCTCGAAAATACAGATAAAGTTCTTGGCTACCTTTATGGCTCAGATAACTACTTGTCCGTGCCTCACAGCGCTGTGGATGCCAGTTATGCTCTTAAACTTTTGAAACCACTCGACGCTCGGTTTGAATGCTTCTTCTTCGTCCGTGGAGATCCTCGCGTCTTCTTAACGAGCTTGTTCAAAATTAGTTTCGCTTTCTCCCAAATTCTTTTCCTTTAATAGTGTCGCCTTTCATTTGCTTCTCATTGATCCATATCAGAAGCAATGTTGCAGGGCATCGAGAACACTTGGCCGTTGCACAGAAATTCTTGTGACACCCTCTGAAGCATCAACTTCATGCTATTATCCTTGTTTTTGATAGTGCGAATGTAGATCGAATATATGTGCTTACCAGATCAGTTTACTCAGACCCCGTTTTCGCTTCTCAATAATTTGACGGTTAGCTCCATGTTGATTTTTCTTCTCTTACTCCTGCCTTCTTCCGACGTTTTCTTTGGGGGAAAAAGTGCAAGCATGCTTAAACGTTTTACTAAAATCACAGTAATGAGTCTGAATACAATTTTCACAAGACGGTAAGATGCTAGCTGAACACGAGCACTACGCACAAATTGATAACTGATATGCAAGTAAAATCCTTTTTTTTATTCTGAAAGGAAAGATAAATGATTTTCTACGTTGAAATAAGCTGTTCTTTAAAAAACGTAAGCTGTTCTTTTTGAAGAGTTCTAATATTATTCAAACTTGCATCATCTTTCATCAACTCCTGATGCTGTGTTACATACCCTAAAATACGCGCTTTCACTTTTAAAACATTAATTGCAAAAAAATAAACATTCATCGATAATGAAATTTTCTTCAAAAAATAAATTTCTTCTTTGTAATGTAAGATTGCGTGAAATTTCTTCTAGTACAAAATATTTCAAGATTTCCGAAATTTTATCCAATGTCTTAAAGTAACTTCACTGTAAACGTATTGATGTATTATGGCTGCGAACATAGTTATTGAAAATATTACTTACATGTTAATTCAATTCTAAAGCAAAATACAAAGGATTTACAGATTATTTGGCTTCTTAAAATACACGTTCCCTTAACAAACAATGAGAAATAGGAAATTCTTCGGAACATCTCAGCTAACTAATTGCCAGGAAGCAAATATTGTATAGTAATGAGGCCTCTTCTCTACATCTTCCTAATAGTACTCATCACCAATGCTTCCATTTATACGGGTGAGTCAATTATGTAAATTATCGGTGTGCTTTGAATATATTACTACCTACTTCAGTTAAATTATCTCAGCCTTACCAGTAAATGTACTTGGGCTGAATTTCAAAATTCTTATCGTGCAATACATTATTCATAGAAAATAGATGAAAATACATACTACCTTTAAATACTCCTTATTAATAATCCTTCAAAGGCCTGCTTTTTGAAAACATGTTAAAATGTAATCTTTACTAAATTGCTGTGAATAACAAAAAACTCTCAAAGTTCTAACATTATATTACTACGAAAATCAATTTGAAAAATTTTATCAAACGCATATTTTTTTAGAAAAGCTTGGCAAGTAAAAGCTTTGAAAGTATTGGTAAGTAAAAGCAGCTTCTGAAACTGAACTGTTTATTTGTGGAATTGTAATATTCGCAAATAAAATTATTAAATGAATTAAGAGATCAGT
>KK113809.1:134792-147175 GCA_000611955.2 Stegodyphus mimosarum
AAAGTACTTCAGTTACTTAAAACGTAATTTCCTTAAGACCTATCTGAAGAACATGTTCCCGGATTATGTTTTAATAAATTTTAAGCTAAATAATTATTTTTATCCCTGTCGTTTTTGACCACAACAGTTTTAATTGCATTTATTTTTTTAGTATTTAGAATTAAAACTACATTCTAATATGTTTATTTGTTTTTGTACCCATAAATATTCTTTTTACAGACTGCACATGTTAGGTTATTATTGTTTTGAAATTTATTCCTGTATTTGTAATTGCTTTAATAATTTATTATTGTTGCGTCTCTTTTTCGAAAGAAGAGGTACACCTCAAAGGTTAAAAATTTGCCTCAACCTTCTATCCAAACTAGCATTGCGTTGTGAATTTTAACCCAAACAACCCATGAACTTTGATGCTAGTGAATCTAAGATAGATCATGTATTTTGGAAAGTGTAACTTAAACATAACAAAAACACAATAATCAATATTAAATTTTAAGAAAAAACCTTGGTGTTTATTTGTCAAACAGACCAAATTATGAGAGAATCAATATCAATTAAATAATAGAAAAAAATCATTCATCCCCAGGGAGCGAAAATATCTAAGAAAATTATAACATTAACAGCGAAACATTTATTTGTTTTAACAATTCAGTAATTTCATAAAATAAACATCTTCAACATTTAAGTAACTACCAATTAATCTATTAATCCAACATAACTGTTCCATCTCTCAACAACTTAACCTTTTAAACAAAGCTATTTTTTAATTCAATTATATTCTTTTCATCTTATTATTGCACAGAAAATACAAGATTTCTATTATTCAGAACAAATTCAAAATTTACATCTTGTTGCACAGAAAATAAAAGAATACTACTATTCTAAACAGCTTAAAATTTCCCTCTTATTATTTCACAGAGAATAAAAGAATACTACCAATCAGAATAAAATCTTTAAATTTTTATATCTTATTTTACCTCATAGAATAAGGTCTTCTAACATTCAAAATTAAATTAACAGAGTACAAGAAAACCACCCTATTAGGAAGATTTAGAAAATTAACATAGGAGCAAATTCTATTTCAATTTTACAATTTACTTTAACTCAGCGTGGAAGTAAGCTCATCAAATAAACAAATTACACTTTATCAACATCTCGGAATCCTTAAAATACAGAAGTTTAAAATGAAATCATAATTACATTTTATTATTATTTTTTAATAAGCGAAAACCCCCCTCTTTGCTATTTATGTAATTAATTATAAACTGAAAAACTTTCAGACACCCATTTTTTTGTTTCTTAAGTTGTGACTAATCAAGTAAGATGAATGACTTATCTGATAACTTTGCGGTACGCCAGTCCTTTAGTTGAAAGAAAAGATGACATCATCGGTTAGCGGAAATGCTATACAGTTGGAGAGAAAACTATGGATACACGTTGGTGTCCCCGGCCCCCCACCGAGAAGACGAAAATCCGGGGCAACGTCATATGCGAACAACAAGTTCAAACTGAATTCAAGGCAAGATGGGAACTATTCGTAAAGTCCCAGACCATCACCAGAATCCTCATCCACTTAGATGGGAGCAGCAACAGGTAGCTAACAGCCGGAGGAGCTCTTGGAGGCTACAGTACCTAAGGAGCCATCTTCCGAAGAATAATCGGTTTTACCATTGAATGGATGGGCAGTTGGTTCTTGAAGTAACTCGTAAAATTGAAATTCATTAAGAAGAAGAACTACCTTCGATGAAGCAGGTAAATTATTGAATCTATGATTAACCCATGTTTGCGAAAAATGGAGCCATAACCCCCCTTTCTATACAAAGAACATCCTTAGAACTGCATAAAAACGTGCTCAAGGCACGAAAGCAGATCAAAGTCAAACGGCGAAAAATGTCAGGCCAAAAAAAAAAGAGAACGACACCTGCAACGGCTTTTTATTAAAGCGGAATCCCATAAAACGCAAAGACCCGATAAAACGGGTGAAAAATCCAGTACTACAAACCCCACACACACCCCTGTAAAATGTTTCGTGCTGCCGAGGTGTTGAACTAAACACAAATTCAAATATCGCCAAGCTCGCCAAGAGAAAGCCAAGAAACTTGGGAACACCTGCAAGGCCGAATGGAAACCCAAACTCGACCCAACGGAAATCCCCACTGTAATCCTCCTAACACGTAAGCAAAGCCTTAGAATTCAGCAAAAAAGTGCAACTTTTTCAGTCCCTTCCCCCAATATTCTCATCATAAAGCAAAGTGTAAAATTCAGTTAAATAATTGACTATATCTTAAAATCTGTTAAGAATCGCGAAAGCGATCTTAAATTTAAAAATTAAAACTAATTTTTCTGCTTCCAGTGATATAAATTAAGAATGAGTCAACTTAAGTCAAGTAATATAAAATCAAGTTTATTACATAGAAAAGCCCTCAATTCCATTGTGTGTTCCAACGCGTTTACGAGTAACGAGTGGAAAATACGTATCAATCTTAACTACCAAAAACCCCTACTTAAAATTAAACAAAAGCAAATATAAATGAAGCATGTTAAATAAAATGGACGTGTTAGCATAAATTTATAATAATAATAAAATTAATTCAAGTCATAACTTAAATAATTAAGTGAATTTGCTACACAACATTATTAAAAGTCTTATTAATCTAGCAAAATTGAGAGAAGTGTAAAAGAAAAGCTTCCTCTTTGCATAAGTTAATCTCTCCAGCCAACACTCAATTTTAAATCCCGCTCTTGTTAGCACACTAGGAGCAGTTTTGAAAAATAAGATGTCTTTGAGGTCTAGTGAGTCACATTTTTCTAACAAGTAGGTTGTCGGTGAACTGTATTCAGGAGCTGGTTGACTTTGGTTTTAGCAACAAAGATTATTATCACAAATATATTTAACTTACCATTCCTTTATTAACCACTTTGTTGTTGTAGAGGAGTGATCTGGCTGCTAAACATTCAATAAGTTGGGGTTCAGCTATTGAAGTTAAAGGCCTCCGTATGAGAAAATGTCCTGGAGACAAGTTTTCAAAATTATCAAACTCGGACGATAAGGAAGTAAGGGGTCTAGAATTTAATACGCTTTCAGTTTCTAGAATTACAGTGAGAAATTCTTCGAGAAACAGATTAGCGTTGCCGTTAAATCGTTTCAAATGAAACTTAAAAGATTTCACCTCGGCTTCCCAAAGGCCACCGAAGTTTGGTGATTTAAGAGGGATAAACCTCCACTCAATGTTTTCACTTAACAGGTATTTAGTCAGTGTTTCATCTGGGTGTTGAACCAATTTCTGCAGTTTTTTTAGTTCAATACTTGCACCCAGACAATTCTTTGGATTGTCACTGAATAATTTTGCACATTTCCCCCTGCGACTGAAAAATCGTTTCAAACAATCTATAAAGGCATCTGAAGTAAGATCAGAGACAAAATCTAAATGGATACCTTTGGTGCTTAAACATACAAATATGCACACATACACTTTGTTCAGTTTTCCCTTGCGCTGATTTTAAAATTTAATGTATAATGACCCACAAAAATCAGTTCCAACATTACTAAATGGGTAAGAAGGTATTAATTGTTCTTTTGACAAATCACCCACTAGACTCTTAAAAAACAGGTTTGTTTTTGAAAGAAGTTATACATTGAAAAACAACTTTACGACAGATATTTCTGCCATTTAAAAGCCAAACTTTACGTCGAATATGATACAATAATGCATGTGAACCAACATGCAAATGCTTTAAATGATAATATCTCGCAATAATTAAAGTAAATAGATACTTATCTGGGAAGACAATTAGATTTTTTTCATATGTACTGAGGTCAGAATGTTTCAGTCTGCTTCCAACCCTTAGAACATTGTGTTTATCTAAAAAACAGCTTAAAGGTTTTACCTTGCTGTTCTCGGCACTGAGGCCCTTCTCTCAAGATATTTTATTTCATCTAAAAACTCACTTTATTGGATTGACCTAAATAGAGTTCCGCTCTTCTCAAGTCGGTAAATGTAAGGTGACCTGTAGGCTTTTCATTAGTTCTAACATTATTGATAAATCTAAATACATAACACATAATATGAACAATAGTTAAATAAGTATTACTCAAGGAAATAATATCATCAGCTATAGAACTATGATTAAAAATAAAAAAGGCAATAGCAGAATGATCATTAGAATCATCGGTTTTCTTCAGTTCATCAGAAAAGTTACAGGAATTATTGTTTACAGGAACATCAGTCATTTCTCTCAAAAATTGGGCTCCATGCCACCAAACGTCACTGTTCAATAAAATGTCAGCACTGACTCCTCTGCTGAGGGGATCGGCGGGATTGTTCTTCCCAGGACAGTGTGCCCAGACACTAGTATCACTTAAACTCTGTATTTCGTTTAACTCTCTTGGCAACAATGATTTGCATCGTTTCGTTGGTCTTTTAATCCAATAGAGGGTGATTTTTGAATCTCTCCTAAAGAAACTGATGAGGGCTTTTGTAAACCCACTCTTTTCTTGACTTTGTTTGCTAATCGAGGGGCGAGCAAGGCACCGAGTAACTCTAGTCTCAGAGTGATTTTTCTTAGTGGCATCACTTGACTCTTGCTAACCAATAAATTCATTTCGATGTTATTATCCTTCACAACTCTTGCATAAATGGCAACACCATAAGCTTTTTTGGCTAGCATCACAGAAGCAGTGCAGTTCTAAGATATCGGTTGACTCTTGTATAGTTAGATTGAGCACGTTTCTAGGATCTCGTAACTCCGAAAGTTAAGGAATCTTAGAACACAATTGAAGCCATATTTTTCGTAGATCTAGAGGTACTTCTTCATTTTAAGAACTTTTGAACTTTGCACGAATAGTAAACGGCGAAAGTAACCCAAGCACATCAAAAATCTTTCCAGCTGTTCGTAGCAAAAATCGTTTAGTGCTTTCGTTTTTAGATAGACTGTCTACTAGACTCTGCTTTCCCATTATCAGACAATCTTCTGTAGGATTCCACGGTATTCCCAAATCTTTAATAGTGTTGACTTGTGGCTGTGTGTCGAAACCTTCACGTGTCCAAAACTGCATCAATGTATTGTCATTCGTAGTCCATTTTCGTAGCACCATGCTACCTTGACACATAATTCATGCAGCTTGAGTGGAGATCTCATTGCATCCGACCCATTGTCAGCCCCAGAAATAAAATCATCCACATATATACAGCGGTCTAAGTATTTTGTTGTTGTCGGATATTCTTCAGAGTGTTTTTTCAGGTGGGTTTTCAAAGTAGCGGTCGAAAGGAATGGACTGCTCGTAAGACAAAAAATAACACGATTTAAACTGTAGACTTGAATTTTACTATTTTCTTCCCATAGAAAACGCACTGCATCTCTGTTCTTTTCGAGTAATAAAATTTGTAGGAAAGCTTTCTTTATGTCTGAAGTAAAGGCGACTTTGTTTAATCTGAAATTAATAAGAATATCGAATATATTCGAAATCATGCTTGGCCCTGGCCATAGACATTCATTTAGGGTTAAATGCTTAAAGTTATGACTGGAACTTGTGTCAAATACTATTCTCATTTTTGTAGAACACAGGCTAAACTATAGTTTCCTTAACACATCTAACTTTCTCTACAATATTTTTATTTTCATAGTCCTTGAAAGTTTCAATATACTGCGAATAAAGATTTGGATTTTTTTGAAGTCTATGAATAAGTAGATTGTCTCTTTTTTGCAACGATGAAGATATTTATGAGCTCACCCCAATCCCCTTTCCATGGTAATTGAAACTCATACCGGTTATCTTTAAAACAGACAGTTTCTGCAACTGTTCCTAAAGATTGATCTATCTCATTTTCACTGGGATCATCTTTAATTCCTATATACTCAAGTTGCCAAATTTTTTTACTTTCATTTTCTATATCACTATAATTAATTAATCCACAGTGAACGGTTCGCGTATTTTGAATCTCTGAACTTAAAATACTACCAGTTTATACTACTATAAAGCCAAAAACGGAATTCTGAAACCTTAGCTCTGAATTAGGCACTTCAACTTGACCGAATTTTAAGATCTGATAAAACACCTCTGCGCCTAATATTACATCAATTTTTCCTCTATTATAAAAGTTTGGACCAGAAAACTTTGTAGAATCATTAGGTTATTTCGGAGCAGGAGTGATGAAAAATGAGGAACGCCTTCGCCAGGAATCGAACCACGGACCTCTCGGTTACGTGTCGAGCATGCAGACTACTACAACACAAAGGCATGCGAAGAAGGCGGGAGAAATACCTTATATACTCCCCCTTTTAAAGAGCGACTGGGGTTTTGGGAACCCAATCGCGAAATCCCGGCGGTGGAGAATCATCGTCCCCCACCTTTTTATTCGGGCGCCGGTGTAGAGACATTAGGTTTTTTTGAAGCAGGAATATTGAAAAATTAGCAACGCCTTCTCCGGGAATCGAACTACGGACCTCTCGGTTACTCATCGAGCATGCAGACCACTACAGCACAAAGGCATGCGAAGAAGGCAGGAAAAGTACCTTATAACTTAAATGTTCAGTCGGAACTTCTATATTTTTTATTGGTGTGGAGTCCGAAATTTTTGGCAGGCACAAAAATTCTAAACTCATTTCGAAGTCAATACCGTTTAAAATAGAAGCACAAACTTTAGAATTTATACTTATTCTCGTGTTATTTAATCCTGAAACCGCAGCAGATATTTTTTCTCTTTTAATTCCTAACGAATTAGCAAATTCGATCGTTAAATTAAAATGCTTAGAAATTTCTCTTCTCCATCTGCTCCTAAGATCTACTGATGACCTGCTCGTCAAGATTAATTAGCGTATGTTGTGATGTTTATCGACTTATTTATTTTTTTCCCAATGGCGGGCACTAGCCTGTAACGGCATTGGCCACTACTTAGGCCAGAAGTGGTGACCATTTTTTGTGGAGGCACCTAATACGGACCATCGTTGCCTCCTATGAAAGGACAGACAATTTTACATCCACGTCTTCTCCGGGATTCGAACCCGGGCCCTTTGGTATCGCAATCACTCTCCTCTAACCACTATACCGTCTATGCGGCGTTTATCTATTTATTTCCGATCAAAACCTTTCTACAAGGGCCATGCTGTCTAGCCTTGTCGGCGGATATTTCCTCTTACTTTTTCAAGTGATCTTATCTTTCCAGCTTGAATAGATAGATATTTTTCATTCTCATTATATGCTGATTATCTTGCTAACGTTGAAGAGACATTAGGTTATTTCGAAGCAGGAGACATGAAAAATGGCCAACGTGTTCGCCGGGAATCGAACCACGGACCTCTCGGGTACGCGTAGAGCGTGCTGACCACTACACCACGAAGGCATGCGAAGAAGGGAGAATTACCTTATAACGTTATATCAAAAAAATTACGCGCGTATTTAGTGATGTTATCAAGTTTTTCATTTTTCCCCTTATATATGTAACTGGTAAATGAATTCGCGAAAACCATTGTAACTGAAATCATGATTTCCTGTAATGTCAATATTTCTGCTTCAGTTGTAGGATTGAAATAAAACTGGTTTTTCACAGGTTAAATTTGTATTGGGCGTATTTTGGTACTTTACATGGTTAAGTCCATTCTGTTTTAATCTTAGGTTATTAAGGCACACTATAAAAGTATATTCATACTCTAATTGTTACTGCGGACCCAGCGTTAGTACTATTATATAAATATTCTCACTTTTTATTATTACCGGCCATTAATTTAATTCTACTTCATACTGCATTTTAACATTTAAAACCGTAATACTTTAACTATAACACTTATCACAGTGTCATATATATGGAATAAAAAAATCGCTTTTTTTAATTATTAATGTTTGATTCTAGTGAGAAATTTTATTATCTGAATAGTTTAACGATATATTTTTTACAGCATTTAGAGAAACACTGTATATTCAATTTATGTATGCAAGCATATATATATATATATATATATATATACCTGCTCTGTTACCCGGCTCGACGAGTTCAGTTGTTTTATTCTTATATGTTAGTAAATTCTGTAATTTTTGCTTTAAAAGTGATTGAATTATTTTGTTCTTATATTTCGTTAAAGGTTTCTGAGTGGTGTCCACATCAGCTGTTTTAATTAAAGGCCTACTTTATGTTTTATAAATAAAACTGAAAAGTAATATAAGTGATATCAATAAAAGTAACTTTAATCGTTATGCAATAGTTGTAGAATTATCAACGTAAGTGCTGTTAAGCCTAACGAAACCGTCATTTCTTTACATTTTAAACTCTTAGTAGAATACTAAATGAAGTCAGTCTGTGCACCAGCTTCAGTGTCTTTTTGCAAGTAGGACAAAAAGTAAACTTTCAATTTTGCGCACCGAAAAATCTGCCTTTCTACCGGCTGCTCGAATCGCTTGTTTTTGCCTGAAAACTCTAATTTTAATTGTTAAAATTGTTTTTTTAGCTGTTTTAAATGTATTTGGTGTTTTATGTTTTTCTGTATTTTACAAATTTTAATGAAGGTGTTTTGAGTTTTCATGTATTTTTGCCTTGTCGCGAAGTGAGAACCGAATTAATTAAATGAGAAATACATCTCTAATCAAATTCGAGAAAATGAGTTTAAATGAAAAGCAGCAGAAAAAAAAATGTGTATAATTTAACAAGCTGTAAAAGGATGTCATGTGGAGTCCACATTAGCTATTTTAATTAATGGCCTACTTTATGTTTTATAAATAAAACTGAAAAGTAATATAAGCGATATTAATAAAAATAACTTTAATTACATTTCTAAAACAGGGAAACAAAATAAAAAAGTCTCGCGTTAAGAAAAATATAAATAATAAAGAAATATAATTTTGTGTCTGAAGATTACATATAAGATTTACAAAATTCAAGTGTGGGTAACTCAACGTCCCGGACTCAAGAAAAATTAGCAAAATATCTCCAGAACAAAGGTTTACGTGTAGCTTGGAAGGCGTCTGTGTCTTGAAATATTTAAATATAGAGTGTAAGTGAATTTAATATGCTACTTGTTTGTTTTTTCTCAGTGAGTTTGCATGCATATTACTGTTACTCACTTTATGTGGTAAAAGCAAGTTTATATGCATTTTAGCTTTCTCTAAAACATAACTACCATTATAGAAAGGAGCATTAAACATTTTTTGTTTCAGTAATTCGAAATAGTTTTATGGTGGCGAATGTGAAGTTTTATGGTTTTATTTGCGCTATATGGAAGCACCTTTCTTCATTTGTTTCGGTTGCTACCAATATAATAATGCAGAATAATCATTTTAGAAACTATCCGTGTTTTATTGTTTTCAAAACATGCATTTTCTTATGATCAAACATAGGGATAGGACATTCATTTTAAAGCCTCACATATCCTTTATAACTTGAATGAATACGTTTAATTATTTAAATTATGTTTATCAAAATATGATCTAAAAAAAGACTGCTATTTTAAAAGTACTTTTTTATGGAGAGAAAATTATAACTTCGTGGTCCTGTAATCCAAGTTTTAAAATATACTGGACGTTTCTAAATTTCGATTTCACTTTCATACTAAAATTATAATTGTAGTTATTTACTGTTATGCTTCCGAATTAAAAATAATGATTCCCCCCCCAAAGGACGAAGATATTCTGCAACCGCAGTAAAGCATAGTATATATTGTTTATTCAATTCTAGCAAAATTTAATTTGCGGGTCAACATAAAATATTCAGTTATAAGAGAAGATAAAGGTATGCATTAAGAGTGGAAATAAAATCTGATTATGCTCATTATAATTATTTTACTAAATCAAGGGTATTTTATTAATTCTTTTCATTTGTAAAGTTAATGATTATTCAATTATTCATGAAAACCTCCTATTTCTAAGTATTTCATTTGCTCGACTTATTGCCAGGCTTTATACAGAATTTTATGTGCAAACTTAGTTTAAATATTATTTTTCCTTTTAATTGAGAAATACTGATGTTAAATACTTATGAAATAATTAATTCATTGAATTTTTAAACAATGGATTAATTTTAAACAATTTACAAAACATTGCAGTTTTTTGTAGATTAAATTAAACTTCGAGTGTTTAGGTATTAATTTATTTATTTGCTTATATTTTGTGGTATTGCAGCAATATAATATCTGTTTATCTCAGACAATAAATGAAGTATAATTTAGATTCGAATGCAGTAAATGCATTAATCATTTAAAATTGAAAAACCTATTAGAAAACGTAATGAATATTAAATGCCCGGGTCCTGCTTAATTAGCGTATTTAATATTGTATCAAAAATTAATTATTTAATATGTACCTCTAAATGCATGCACAATAATGAAACATTCATTTAATCTATATATCATTTATTTCTATGTTTAAATGGATTAAAAATAATTTTATTTGTTGAGGAAAAGTTCAGTTTGCTTTATTTATTAATACTGAGTGTTTATTAATTTTAAATCAAATACAAGAGCTTTGCTTATAATTAATTATCTAGTTCATTTATGATCATTTTTATAAAAGCGTATCTAATTATGATCTAAGCTTATTTCGAAAATTATTTTTAATAGAAATAAGCATCAAGTCCTTCAAAAGGAATTAATATTTCTAAAAAAACTAATAATTTGTATTCATATATTAATTATTAATTTTTTCCATCTAACTCTAGCATAATTTAAAAATAATTGAGCAGAAATCTTAAAAAGGAAATTTGTTGTTAATGCGAAAATGTAATTTTTTTGTTAAAGTCAATTACGTTATTTTTAAAACTTCATAAATAAAATTTTAAAAGATTTAAAATATGCTTCGACGACTGTGCGTAAATTTTAATTCACTAGCATATTCATCAGCTCGAAATCCAGAAAATTCAAATAGAAATTAAATATACAGTTATATTTTAAAACGGTTAAATAAATTTGAGGAAAGAAATTAAAAATTTCTGCTGAATTCCGAAATTTCTTAAAATAATTTGATTATTTTAACTAATGATCTTAAAACAATTTTTATGGTTTAATTTTAATAGATTTATTTTCCGCCCTTTAGGCTATCTACTTAATTCAAATGCTGCTTTAATGGAAGATTTTGAAATAAAACTGGTTCGCATTCAGGTTAACCATGGGAACATGTACGTGTACAGCTCTTTCGCCTAGATTTAACCTCGGGTCGAACTACCAGTATTTAGAGGATTTAAAATTTCGACACTGATAAGACGTGTTAATTCACATTACTAGAATAACTTAAGATAGATCTTAAATATTTTGTCCTAATTTGGAATAGAAAGGCATATAAATTTGTCTCGTATTATGATGCAGATGTTTTCAAATTGTCTTTTTATTAAATTGTAGGCATCTGAAACGAAAATTTTGGAGATACTAAAATATTACTAGATTTCCTTTTTTTTCATGAGCAATTATAGATTGATTTTTTTAGTCCAATAATGTCATAATAATACATTATACGTAATGGACATACATGATGGACACTACGGAAAAAATCATAACGGTAATCTTCATACTGTAATGTCGTAATGGTACATTACATAATGTACTGTAATGTCATAATGGTACATTATCTTATCATACTGTAAATAATCATAATACTAATTTTCTTACAGTAATGTACAGTATGAAATCATTTTAAGATTATTGAAAAAGTAAAGTATTGTTTACAGTTACATGTATGCCATTTATGTATGAAGAACATTTTTTATCTTATGCTAAACCTATAAACCTTACTGCAAATAAGTTATAATTAAAAAAATGTTTCTCACCATATGAAGGGATTTCAAAATGCAGATAACGTTTTGCGAAACATATTGTCGAGTGATATCAGGAACTGAGAAACGCTGTTGTGAGTGAGTTTGAGAAACCCTTGAAAAACCCAGTTATTAGTGAGTGTAAGAAATCTTGTTATAAGCGAACAAGAACTGCAACATTTTATAATTTTTTAACATTACTAGCTATTTAGAATGGTATTTTTGCTTTGCTTCATTTGAAGCAATTTATTTCTATATAGCAACGTGATCGTATTTATGTGTTACAGGAAATTTGAACTAATTTATAATTCCTTCTTAGATGTAAACATTGATTTCATTTCGTTTTCTTTTAGCAAAGTTAATTATATATTTCCCTTATGTTACTACACTGGGACTAGCAGGTGTAAAACGTAAAATATAGATATTGCGGAAACGGAATAATTTTTTCCTTACAGATTCATAGTAACCCCCATATGAATTCAATGGGATAAACCTTTTGTCAGATTTTCAACCTTTGAAAAATGAAATTTTGCCTTCACATTGGTAAACTGAACAAAAATTGGCATTGCATTTCCCTTTGCGCAGGAGATTTAAAAGAGAAATTCAAACTGACCCCCCGTCGACACTTTCTTTAAGTTTGTGTGGGGAGGGTGAGGATGG
>KK113809.1:147207-161986 GCA_000611955.2 Stegodyphus mimosarum
GTAAAGCCTTTTCATCCAAGCAACATGAAAATGCTTCTTCACTCGAAAATCTTTAAGTCCAGGTTTAGTTAACCTTCATTCTATACTGTGTATCTACTTACCAGCGGTGTATTGTTGATTGTAATTTTATTCAGCTTCCTTAGGCTTGGTATTCAATTCAGCTAAAGAAATGGTTTCGATTCAAAAAAACAGTCTCGAGCACGATGTTTGATTCTGGAAATCTAATACCCCTGCAGCCCCTAGCGATTCGCTGCTCTTTTTGTTCACGTTTCAGGAAAAAAAAGAGGTTTAAAAAAGGGTGTTATCAAAATGAAATGGTCATACTGTAACTGTATTGTGAGTTCTGATCTCAGTTGTGCACTATGAAGAAAAATTACTAAGAAGTGGATTAAAGCGTGGTCGCATAGATTGCATATATCAAACATTGGATCGTAAACAGCTACGATGGGCATACATGTATCATTTCGAAACAGTAAATTGAAGCCAGTTTTCACTGGAGATTCGTTTTGCTAATTTTCATCAAATAAAACTCAGCAAAGTTATTTTCTTTATAATCTTAAATTTTTCATATGCTTTAAATTATCTTCTTGTGCAGGCAAATTTAATCGACAGTTTTGGTTTTTATCTTACGTTAACGTTTTATACAAATTATGCGTAAAATTTAAATTAATAATGAAATGTTAGGGAAAAAGTTCTTACTTTTTAAAAGAGAAAAGAGTATGGAATGAGAAGCAGTAAATCGATTTGTGGAAACATGTGCACCTACGAAGCTCGTTCAAATATAAGCAGTAATTTATCAGTTAAATTTTATTTCTTAAATAAATAAAGAGATTATATGCTTCTATGTAGTCAAATGTGCCTACACTGCTCTTGTTCCAGAGGGAAGAATAGTTTTTAATCCCAAAAGAACAGTGTACCTTGACATTTTCATTTATAGAATGAAAAGATGCAAATACAATTGTCCAAATCGATAGTTAATCTGAGACATGTTAATCTCGAATTAATCAGAACTTGTCTCAGATTAACCAGGAATTTATCTAGAATTAAATTGAGAGAGAATGACACTTTCATTGGTTAGAAATCTCAAGATTAGTCTTCATTAAGCACAAATGTGAGCTTTGTGCAAGGAGTCATATTCCGTCGAACTCCTTAACAAAAACGCTGTAAAAAGCTTTGCGTTCATATCGTTAAATTTATGGTACAACATTTACTTATAAAAATCGTGTTATTATACACTCGCGTGCAAAATAAGGAAAATTTGCACATTATATCGATTTTTTTTAAAAACTGCTGGATAAATTTTTAATGAAATTTGGTATGAATATACATTTATAAAAGAAAAAGAGATATGCCATTGAAAAGCCATTTTATCTGCGCATGAATATCGGTAAAGCCCATAGTTCAGGAATGTCCAAAAGCCACGTTTGATGTAGAATTAAAAATGAGTCTAATATGAAGCATAGTCCTCTCTTATAGCCAGACGGTACACTACAGAAGAGGCAAATGAAGAGCCCTTTGGCAATCGACCTTCTTCCTTCAGTAAGGCAGTTTTTAATTCCAAGATGGTTCTCGTTCGCGGATGAAGTATCTAATAATAATCCAAGATCATCCCAGACATGCTCTATAACAGGGTTTTCAACCAAATATTTGCTCGAAGCACCTCATGTTGCCACTACTATACGATCATTCTCCCCTCCCAAATTTATTTATATTTAGATTATTTTTAATGAATTATATTTGTTTTTCTATATTATTAACTCTCTGAGCGGCCCGGGGTTTTGGATATGACATGAAGACCTGCATTTAACAACATTTATTAATTTTATTTTACATCACTTTAAAAAGCATTAAATTTGTATAATTACCCATTTTATTCTCTATTTTCTTAAACGTTCATGCATTAAGGTGATATGTACATTATTAAAGAATGTGAAAAAGCAAAATATCTCAAACTATATGTTAATATATACTAAGTGACAAAATATCTCATTACCGAATAAATCCAGGCATGCCGCTCAGAAGGGTAAAGACGAAAATGTATAGAAATGTTAATAAACACCAAAACTAAGAATAAAATTATTTTTTACATTCATAGAATAAAATTAAATACTTAATAGATAAATACAAGGCCGACTGCATTCGCTCCCATGAAACTATGAAATTGGCTCCTAGCTGATCTAGAAATCTGGCTGGCCAATCCATAGGACGAATATCCTGACCTTTCAGGTAATCTTGGGCCATTAAACCCTATGTGAACGAGATTTCTCGTCCATTAACAGGTATCCAGGAACTACTATGCTTCTGAAAGGTTGAACATAGGGGTCTAAGATCTCCTCTCTACACCGAAAGCAATCAGGGAGCCTTTCAGTATCCAAACTGAACTTTGACCATCAGTGAGAGAGACGTAAACAGCAGGTCTTCTGACGTAGAGCTTTATCTCATGAAACCTTTGGGCAATTGTAGACCGTGAAACTTGGGTTCCAATGGCAGCATACACCTCACCTTGAGCTGTGAAATTGTGGTAGCCCTGTTTTCTCGCACTGAAAATGCCAAATAACGATCCTCATTTGTTCTTGTGGATCTAGGTCGACCTCATTCTTGTCATCCCGAGATGTATCCAATGTACTGAAACTGTTTCCACAAATTGTAAACGATACTAAGCATTACATTCAGCTATGTAGCAGCTACCTACGCTTGTGATTGGCTTGTGTCCAGTATACAGACAATTCTCCAACTCATATCGTCATCCACTCTTTATTGGCTACTCCCTTTATTTGATTCCTTATAGAATTTACTTCAACTCTTGTAAGAAACACGGGAATCGTCGTGAAAGGAGTACGAAACCCGTCGTGCATTTACACCCTCTCCACAATCACAGCTTCGCAGACAGACACATATATGGTTACTTATTCGAATTTTCTTATCTGAATATTTGCATAATTCTTCGATGACATAAGTAGTACTTTTGGCTCAATACTGGTCGTAAAAAAGGTCTTAATTTTTAAATTCTCATAATTCTGCACACGAGTGTGTATTTTCTTGTCAGAGGTATTCCAGTCGATATTAATGCCATGTTTCATACATATAAGATAAACTGGAGATAAATGGAGTAAAGAAAACATTTAAACTTTGAGCATTTCTAAACTCAGTTCAAAGAAAATGGATGTTAAATATTATTGTGAAGGTAATATCATGCAAAGTGTTTGACAGGATATCATTTTTTATTTGAATTAGCCACTAGCAATTTAAATAAGCCACATTTATTTTATTCTCTATACCTGAGAGTGTGGTTAATGCCTCTGTGTCTACAAAAGTCCTTACCCAGCTTTACTTTTGCAACCTCCTGTGGACATAAATGTTCGGTTATAGAAAGGTTCGCATCGTGACATTTTTAAATTTAAAAAAATCTTAATAGTAAAAATTACAATATTGCGAAGTTTACAATACTTCACGACTTTATTTCAGTTCCACAGTGCCTGTTTATATGTTTAAAAATAATATGCTCACATAAAAAATAAAATAAAAAAAAGTGTGACTTTCATGCGACAGAAGTTAGCCAATATATTTTATTTTAAATTTGGAAATCATATTAAGACACTGTGCACAAACTGAAGTGCCAAATATTTGTATTTATACTAAAAATGTAACTAAAATAAAATATCAGTTTATTAAAAGGTTTCTTGTATTAATAGATTAAGTGACGAGGATAATGCTCTGCGGAGACTCTCTTGAAAAATTATGATCAATATAATTCTTTTCGAAAAGGAGATTTTATTCCTAGAATGTTATGGAATTCGTACTCTGAAAAATACTGGAAGGCTTAAAGTATTGGAACTTAGCCAGTTCTTGGATTTATTTGTGTAATATTTTTGTATAATTATTAGATTATGATTCTAACGTAATAAAATTCCGGAAAATAATAATCACATTGCTTTTTCCTTTCGGAAGTTTATAAATTACTCCTGTAAAATTTCTTCCGGCATATCAATTATAAAAAATTCTAAAGCAAAGAATCTTATGCGTTATTAAATAAAAAATAAATAAAACCTTGCATGGCATTCGAAAGAAAAAAATCAACCTTAAATTATTAAAATTAAGCAGCCCGTCAGGACGTTAAAAAGCAGGTCGGATATCCAAAATTATGAATTTAGATAACTGGATCAATTTCTGACACAGAAGATTAAAACATTCTGCATTTTTATAATTAATAAAAAGTTTCATAAATACAAGTTTAGAGCACAGCTGACAATATAAAAAGTAAAATTTTATAAAATTTTTAACTTCTTTGTCCGAAAAAATGGAAGTATTGAAATCTCGAAAATTTTCAGTTTTCAAATTTAAATGGAAATAACAATTTTAACTGTTCTCCATTCCATTTCGACTACATTTTGCATGATATCGATACGTACGGTCAGAATGAATGATTCTATTCCAAAACGGATTGTAAAAAATATATAAAAATGGATTTTTTCATGTACGTGTGTATCTTGCATACCTAAAAACGTTTAGTAGTAGAATATTGAAATTTTGTGTATGGGACTACTACAGGGTGCATCAGAAAAATGTATATACACTTTGGACTGTCGTAGAACATTTATTTTTCAACTTGCAAGTTTCTAGGAAAAGTTACACTATAGTCCAATTTGAAAAATAAACGTTGTTTCTGGTCAAACTGAATATTGCACATGGTGTTTAAAGTAAATGTTCAAAATGATGCCTTCTACATTTCTGAGTACGAGTCATCACATTCCATACTCTGGAGCCAAATGTCCGATGGGATATCTTATCCCCAAGCGTGTCAAAGTTACGTATTGACGAGTGCACCTCTTCATTTACTGTGCCCCATAAAAAATCGAGTGGCATAAGGTCTTGAGCGGTGTCGGTACAATTTTCTGAATGGATTCATAAGATGTTTGCACGCGAACCAAGATTTATGGGTAGTATTATTTAGTCGGATGCAACACACTTTTAACTGAATGGAGCTGTCAATAGGCATTATTGTGTGTACTGGAATGAAGATGATTCCTACATTACTGTTGAAAAGGCTGTGAATGTGTGGTGTGGTTTGTCTTCTAAGGCACTCATTGGGCCTTTCTGTTTTGGAAGTACTGCAACTGGAGGAAAGTATCTATCAATGCTTTTTTGCTGATTCCATTTTCCCTGCCATTCTGCAATGTACGTTAATGCAAAGTTTTATATCAACAACGTAGCACTCCTATATACTATCAGAAGGATGTGTGAGCATACCTGGAACAAAATACACCGGCCATCAAATGATATAATGATGTAAAAAAAACCAAAACCTAAGAAGGAACCACGTCACCAAGCCTAAGGAGGAACCACAGAATTATTGGTTGCCGAATCGCTATGATGTGATGTTTGTGTGAAAGAAAATAAACTCATTTATCCTTTTGAAGAAGGCGTCAACTTTCACGTACTTCATGAAATTCATTTCTCTGTTAGACACGGAGGACGTGATAGAATGTCGAAGGAACTTTAAACCAAATACAAAAATGTTACACGGAATGATATTGAATTGTACATCCACTTTTGTGAGCCCTGCCAGAAAAAAAAACAAAAACGTATTAAAAAGGGCATTATTGCGAAACCTATGATTTTTCTGAATTTAATTCCCGTTATCAGGTAGATCTTATTGATTTCCAGTTAGAGAGAGATAAAAAAATTTTTATGGCGCACCAAGATCATCTCACTGACTTTTTTTTTCATATTTAGAATAAAAGTTCATTAGTGACAGTCTTTCATTATTTTCTTCAAAGTAACTTTCGCATTTTTCAGGAATGAACATCTTTTAAGTAATAGCTTATAATGACCTTTTTCCAGACTTTGCTTAAAGCGCATTTATCATTCTATGAAATGCCTTGGTATTATATACAATGCTAGGCATTCTATAGAACACTGGCTTTTCATACTTTGCCTGTAATATATATGATAGATAAAAGGGAAAAATTGCTAATACTTTCGGCTGAGAAAAAGTATCGAAACTTCGTTAAGCATTGATTTGAAGCATAGCAGAAAACACGCTTAGGTAGCAGAACTAATGAACGGAAGGAAACAGACGAGCTCCTATTTTGTTTATTTAATTGAGCGTATGTTTCAGATCCTTTGTTATTTAACGCAAGCCCATGTAATTAAATAGAAAAATCAGCATTAAAAGGGAAGATTTCACTTTGAAAGTTAGAAAGTGACCGTTGAAATCTTAACCTTTTTCACCAGAGGCTATGGTATTTGCTATTAATTATATCAAGCTGCATGGAATTGCATGAAAATTCGTCGCCTCATTATACGGGCCAAGGAAAAGTATCTTGCAGCTAGAAATGTTTTAATTAACTCTTTTTCAAAGAGGCCGCCAGCTAATGGTTATACTTAAAATATTCGTTGAAATGAGAAATAACAATGGCATAATATAAAATTAGCACAACTGTAAAAAACGTTTTCCTAATGGATGGTGAGAATAAATCATCTACATTTAAGCTTGAATTTTTATCTTACATCCCACGCGCAACCTTAAAATACAATGAATGTAATAAAATATCAAATTCACATTTGTAGATTTTCGCACTACAGCTTTGTTTTCTTCTCCAGTTTGAAATATAAGTGGGTAGAAGCTTGTAGGATATATTATGGCCTGATAATTTCGGATAAAACAATAAAAATGTTTTGCTTTAAGAAGCATGCAGGAAGAGCATTGCTAATTTTAACATCTGCACATTAAAGTAAAATCAGGTTAGAAAACATCTGGAATTTCTTATCAGCCTCTAACGGAAATAATAGGTTGGAAGATTTCGAGAGCAAAGAAGCATAGGACCTTCTTCTTCAAGAAGTCATGACTTCATTCGTGTCTAACTTTGTTTCTTTTTCATTTTTCTATTAGACCTGCGACCTAAAATTTTATTAAAAAAGGTGCACCAACTAAAAATGGTTTCTTTGCTTTGTTTTAAACTGAAGTAGTGAGTATTAGATTTAACTAACATGAAACTTCACTCAGATCTTACTCCGTGCATGAAGAATCTTATTCTTTTAACAACTAAACATTTTTATCTCTATACACTTCCCTTTTGTTTTAGTAATAAAATCAGTTGTTAGAAAATTTCTTTTAAGAATTTATAAGATGAAAAAAATTACTTTCATTGTTAAGAAATAAATCTTTAAAACCTTTTTCTCATTAAGAATGTTTGAATAAAATGTAGCAGTTGCAAGAAGAGTTATTTTCTCCTTCAGATTTCTTTTATTACACTCCCTAAAGTGTCAACGGCTAACTCTCAGAGTTCCTGCAATGTACAAAACGTTCTTGAACATTTTTAGAACGATTTTGGGTTGTTGAATTAGTAGTTAAAATGTAAAGAATATTTTATCAAATTTTGGATCTGATAGCCTTTTTTGTGGACTACATCGTGATTCCTATGGTAGAAGGTATTTTTGTAAAACTTACGGAAGTATTGAATTCCTTTCATTTTTCACTACTTTCTTGAATCCAAAAACAGTGATGGGTTTTGAGCTCAGAAAGCGGTCTTTTTAAAAGACCAAAGGCACAATCTTCCATAGGTGAAATAACAGTTGACTAAGCAGAAATGCGTTAAAGGGTATATTGCAATACCTGCATCAGTCTTCGTTTTTCCAAGGAATGCAGTGGTACATTTCGGCGTATGACTTTATACCTTGTCTTGATGAAGTTTCACTGTTTGAAAGTCACTGGATTAAAGAAATTGAATTTCCTTTCTAAATATTGGACTTAAAAACTTTTTCTCAATAGAACATTGAGTTAATTTTAGCATTTTTGTCACCATTTTTATATTTATATATTAATATTGATATATTCCACTCTCTTTGTATTATACATTTTTTTTTCCACTCTAATATTTTCTAGCCCACGTACAAAAGAATCTAAATGTTTTGAGGCCAATAAAAATTGTAAAATTGCTGGTAAATAACAGAATGTCAAATAATATGGGTAATGTTATGAAAATTCTAAGAACCGATAACAGTTATCAAAATATTTTTAATAATTAGGCAACTACCACAGGCAGTGTCACTTTTACCTCCTTGTGTGAAGTTGTGACATCGTGTATTCAGCTACGGGAAAGCTGTCGAGTGTAATCTGCCTAAGGGGAGGGATGCCTTCGTGTCGGCTTATGTGTCCAATATCTCCTGTATATACATTTGAAAATAATATATATACATATTTGAATTTAACAAAATTTCTATTCGTAAATAGCAATTTAAAGTTGGGCGAGCTGCACCCACTCAATTCATTGCTCGTGTATAAAATAGTTCCTATGTGAAATATGTGGAAATATTTGTTCAGCGACTTGACCGCTCAGCTGCTAATTGGCCATTGTACGAAGTGTGATTGCGAACATTTTTAGATTTATTATTCCAGCAGTAGTAGATTTGTTATTAAAATTCCTTTTGGTAAACGTCAACAGAATCACACACAAAATTGCATCAATATATATTAATGCAATTACATTTTAAAGGAGATGACGTAGTTAAGATGGCTAATTTCTAATATATATGTGTGTGAGTGTGTAGAAATATGATATATATGTGTGTGTGTAGAAATTTCTAAATATTATTATTCTAAGCATTATTTGAGACGGAATCCAAAAAAGAAACCAGAACTAGCAAATATAAGCAATTTAAATGTATGAAAAAGCAGAAAAAGGTATAAATTTTTAAGCCATGCAGATCGGATAAAAAACGTATTAAAACATTTTTTAAAACAAACAAAATCATAACCAAGCAAAAAGGTTTTAAAAATTTAATAATTATAATTGCAGTTTAATAATGCTAATAATGTTTAAAGATCTAAAAATAATAATTATTAGCTAAAAATATTTAGAAAACACTTAAGATTTGCTTAAAAACAGTCAAAAATAATATACGGAATGATTCATACTGGTGAATACTGTGTGTTGATTATGTACTATATAAAGATCTCTGCTTGTGTCAAGATTATAGTGTATACATCTGGATAAATACTTTGTACCAAAGCGAAATTGTATCATACTTAAAACAATAAGCAAACACATCTTTTCCAGCTTTCTGAAGTAACGTACATCTCGTCCAGAAACAAATTTTCCTCCACTAAGATTTCACATGCAAGTGCATACCAAATCTAGCAAAAGAATTATTAACCAATGATTTTACGCCTGGAAATGAACATTTTAGCCGTTTTGCAATTTGCTACCTAACCTGAGCACCTAATGTTAATTAAAGGCAATTAGCTTCATCTATTAGATCACTGCAAGTAATATCCATTAAGAAAATTACTTCTGAAGCATAGATGGGTACGATGGAGTGTAAATCGATTAACTTCTTGGCGAATTTATGAAGCTTGAAAAATAAAGTTGATAGTTATCGAGGTAAGAAGCTGGAGTACAAATTGATTTCACTCGATGTGTTATCTATCATAAAATCTTAATTATGTTGGCGAAAATCACACTCATGTGTAATATAAGATGACTATATTAGAAATATTCAGTAGCAAATTATAATAAATTATATTCGTTGACGCGAACTGTTGAGAAAGGGGTACAAGTATCTTGCAATACCTTTTAATAAAGTCATGTTTAATATTAGGAGAACGGTAAGAAAAATGAATTCTGTTTTTATTATTTTTTGCCTACATTCTGTAAATTATTGTTCTCAGTTGCAAACTTTTCATATTGCTAAAACAACTTCTCCAGTCGTTAATTTCTGCTATAAACTGTGTATATTGAATAATTAAAATACTTCTGATATGTCCATTTTAATTATCAATATTTCTTTCAAGAATATTTCTCTAACTTTTACAATTCAGGTCTATTACTACAAATTGAAGAATCTTGTGAATGAATGTGAGAAGAAATGTGAGTTCGTCTCATAGCACAGAGTTGAATCCCAGAAATATCAACTTTGAAATATATGTTGTTCGGACGATGTAGATGCCCTCTTTGAAGCGATATTACCCAAATTCTATTCAAAATTGTTTTAATTGCCATTTCTTAGATTAAGTATTTTTTCATTAATCTATTTAAAAAAAACTACATTTTATCAGATTTTCCTACATATCGTCACTTAATAAACACATAAACAAATCTCAGAATTTTGCAGTTTACATAATCGTATAGAGCGGGAAAAAGCCTTTTAAGTGACTTTCGTACCAATTTATTACAACATTAATTATATTATTATATTAATTTCCTATAATATTCAAAATTATTTCTTAATTTCGAAAATATGTTTCAATAAAAATATATTTTCGAAATATATTTTTATTAAAACATATTTGAATATATTTTTGAAATGCATTTTTATTAAAATATATTTTCGAAATTGTGAATTTAGTTAAAACTGTTAATCTAGTTTAAAATAATCATTTAATTTCATTAAAACTGTTAATTTATATATTTCTTAATTAATATATTTCGTAAAAAACTATATTTTGCCGAAATTTTACATATATTTCACCTATCAAACACACTAAGAATCTTTTGGATAGAGCAGAAAAAAAAGTAGCGAAGTTTATACCGAATTTTTAACACAATTTATTGATATCTGGCGACGTTTCGATTTTTTGGCCATCTCATATTAATTATTTTAAAGTTCTAACAATTAAAAAATTTTTATAAAACTTTGAAATTTTTATAGTGTGTAGAGTAAACTTTTCGCTTTCATTCAAAACAGGAATAATAAGAAAATTAATATGGCGATTTTCTAAAACATTTTTTGACTTAAAAATTTTGATTTAAGTTCCTATACTTTTTAGGCATTAAATGGTCTCTCTTGCAAACATGATGTGTAGGATACAACATCGTTTATACGCACAATATTATTTTGTTCTTCCACATATATTTATTTATTTATTATTTTATTTTTATATTAATTTTTATATTTTAATTTTTACTTTATTTTTAAATTTTTTTATTTAACTTATTTTATTTTTACTGCAAAGAAACGTTCTCAGTGAAATCAGATTTGGGGAAAATCATTTTTCCCTTACAATTTTGCTGCTCTGCTGGCATGATGGTTGGAAAGCTGTCTACCATAGACAATGAGCCTGGATTCGAAACTTTGAAAAGCCATGGATGCACGTAAGTGTGTGCTCTCTTCGAAACATCGGGGAACTTAAAATTATGTCGAGCCGAAAGTTATCTCCAGAAACTAATGGAAGGAAAGAGCAAAGGAATATCCTCATATGTATGCCAGCGAAGAAATTTTCTCCAAAACTCCGATGGAACTGCCCAAATTTTCACTGTCAATTACAAGATGTCGAAGGCTTAAGCCGAGGCTAGACGTTATACTCTCATCTTGACCTCGATAAAATTCACGGAATTAATATGTTTTTTGTAAAACAAGTAAGAAAATCTCAACAACTATAGCACATTTCTGCTGTTTAATAAAATACTGTTTTTTGATTTATAAGATTTATTCACTTAAAGATTTATTTTGCATTTGGTACTCATCCCATTTTATTTCTCAATTTTATTCCTTTTGAATTTACTGTACAAATCAATAAAGTTTAAAATTTTTCTGGGATTTAAAATTACTTTCAAGTGCATTTGTAGAGTTATTCCTATTTTTTTCATTTTATAAATGAGTACAGATTTTTCTCAGCATTTCATTTTAAAACTTCATTTTCTCTATTATTTGCGATACATAGTATTATATTCAATTTTAGGACTAGCCGCGCAAGCGAATACTAACTAAAGAGTGATGGGAATAGTAAGAAACAAATAAAAATAGAAAAATTGCTGCTGTTGTTTTTTAATTTGTCCTTCTTTATTGTGTATTCGTCTAATACTCGTTATTTTTATTCATTTTGCTGCTTTTTCTCCTTTTAAATTTATTGAAAATATGTATTTCCTGAAAAACTAATTGTCATTTAAAATATTTCAGCCTGATTTATGATTTTCGATTATTTGAGATATTTCTCTTTCATGCAATACGTTGGATGGGAGAAGATTTTCAAAATGAAGTGATTTAATTTTTTTCTTATTTTTGCAAATTTCTAATGTATTTCTTTGTTTAGCTTTTATATTTCTTAATACTTTATTCTTTCCAATATCAGAAATGGTTTCCCTATGATTACACTCAATGTTTTACTATTTTTCCCTTTTCTTTAAGATGAAACTAAAGACTAGCTAAGCCGAACAAAAAATACTGAGATACAGATCATTGCTATTACCTTTCATACCTTTTCCCACAGGATGTTTCTTCTAAGTATTTTTTATTTCTTTTCTGTCTCATGCTCTAATCTGAGAGAGTTTAAAATTGTTTATTTAGGTTTTTATGAACTTCTTCGTTTTTTCAGACTCAATTTAAAAATTAGCTATTATTTTAAATTTAACATTACTTTTATCTATTATGTATTTTATACATATAGAAGTGAGTAGCACAGTATACAACACAGAATAGGCCATAACTGTAAACAAAATATCCGGAAATGTTAGTAGAACTGAGAAAAGATTTTGATCGTAACAAGAGTTAACTGGGAATCTATTTCCGGTTTCCTACCAACACTACATAAAATACTTACATACTAAGTAACATAAAATATATACATGCATATGTTTTTAGCTTTCACTATATGTATTATGTTTTTAGATGATATCATAAATCAGCCTTTTTTTTACTATTTTAAGATAAAGTATTAAATAGACAAAGCATCCTGCTTTGAGTAATCTTTCTTAATTCTGTTCAGCTCATGTATATTAGTTAAAATTGTTAATTTTTCCCGTAGCTGTAAAGATAATTATTACATCCCGATTATCGTTGCGTATTTGAATTATGCAGTTCGAAATACAGTAAACTTTATCATTCTTGCTGAATGCATAATTCTTGAAATTACCGTTTCTATAACTTATCATAAAGCAGTTGCGGTCAGATAACTTCACATCAGAAAGATCTGTCCTAATTAATGCACTTCCTGAGGTTCTGCTATTCTCTTCCAATGTAAACGTAGCTTCACCTTTATTAAGACAATACGCTTGACATGATGAAACGTATCTCTTGAATGCAAATTTAACAATTCAACGAAACATTCTAGTATTTCTTAATAGTTTTTTGGACAAAGTCATAAGAATAAATATGAAGACCCAAACCGTAATACATTCCGCACAGTTGGGATGGAACATAGTAAACTCAATTTTATAATATATTCTCTATTTAATATTTATAAAGTAACTCTACAACTTGTTTTACAGCCTTGTCCGCTATCAATGGATTAGGAGAGGACATTATCAAAGTACACCGAAAGACCATCCTTTGAAGATATTAAATTAATCAAAATCATATGATTTATGCAAAAACTACCATTCCGCTATAAAATCAAGCAACTTCATTATTTGAAACTTAAATTATCTTCCACGCGCTTTCCCATATTAAGTTATTTTAAACTTATAAACTTTCACGAGCTTTCCCATATTAAGTTATTTCAAACTTAAATTCGGTTATGGAAAAACATGGACATTATACAATACACTTTGTTGCTTATTTATCAGAGCAGCATTTGAGTATTTCTGATACAGTATCTGTTTTTATAGGAAAAGGTATATGGAAAACATCGCAAACATTCATTTCATAAATATTCCCTTCTACAAAAATGTCAGCATTATCATTAGTTTAACGGGTTTTATAAAAAAAAAAAGAAATTTATAATCACGAATGAATGTTTCCACTTTTTCACCCTTTCTTATGTTATATGTTATTTACCACAGTGGAAATATTCACCTAATCGTGATTAAAAATTATTGGTCTGTTTGAATTATTAGGACATATTTCGCATCTCATTTTAATAAGGCGTTATTTTCAGACTCTTTTACTGAGCAAATCCTCTACTGGATACTTGAATCCATTACCGAATAATCAATCTTGGAATTACTAACAATTTTTTGTTAATACAGTATTTCTTACAATGTCACATTCTTGTAAAAATTTCTCGAGAGGTACGCATTTAGGCCTTTAGGAGGCCTTTTCAAGTCAAGAATGCATTTAAAATGGTTATGAACTTTTCAATAGGTTAAAATGATAAAATGAATAACACAAAACTAGGTCAAAATTAGCGTCATTTTGTTGACTGTATTTACAGTTTTTTAATTTTATCACAAGTATCACAAATAAATAATTTAGAGAAGCAAATGCATTTATCTATTTTACTATTTTAAAAGTTATATAATTTATTTAATTACTCGTATGAACTTGCAAAAATTTCGAGTCTTATAACCAACGTATTTAAAATTGAAACATTTCAAAACTCATAATCATCTCTTCTCTACATATAATAAAACAAAGAGTCTGTGTGTGTGTGGGGGCGTCATTTTGAGACATAATGGGCTACAGGAAAGCGAGATTTCACTCTATACATTTCATTTTTACATCGTCGTGAAGCGTAGACACTTAGCTATTTTACGAACTTAAAATAAATTTCCTATTTCAATAAATCGATTAAATACGAATTTATTTAGGAAGGTGAGCTTAACACCTTTTCAGCGGAATTTTTTTTAAAAAAACTTATTTTAAAAAATGTGCTGTTTATTTTCCTTTGATTTTTGGACACGTTGAACTTTAATCCTTTCGACTCCTTTTAAAAAAAGAATTTTGGAAAAATAATAATATTTTGTATTTTTTTTTTTTAATTTTTTAAATGAAGCTTCCGAATACACTTCTCACATCTCAGATATTTTAAAATGTAGTTTTGGCAACAATTTTCCTTTCTTACTGTTGTTGATAGATTTTTGATGAAATTGCATCATTTTGAATAGTTTCATTCTTTTAAAAA